>JASDQU011508164.1:0-11972 GCA_032191745.1 Picea mariana
ACAACGAAGTCAACATTGACTATGTTGTTGCTCCGTTGGATTGAGAGAGGTTTAATCCAAGAATAAATGGCTCCAATAAATTTTTCTCTATTGAACAGGGCCAACCACGTGAAGGTGGCAGCTCCTATGGCCTCCCCCCCCTCACATCACTCTCAATTCCCCAATACCCAATCTATATTCTACTAAAACATATGCATTAAAAATATTCAAAATTGATAAAAAAGTGATTGTAAAGCTATACATGAGGTTTATCATTCAAGGGCATATGTCATAATTTTTTTTTTTTTACAAATGCGAATTATCATTCAAAATATGTAACAAACATGCTAGCTATATAATGTACATCTATCTGTCTTATAAAATTATTATACATCATCAATTCCTTTTAGTCTTCTTTTGTGTTTTCCAATTCTTAAGTAATTCATCCATGCCCATGTCTTCGTTTACTGGGTGCTATTAAGCAACTGGTATTTCTTTAGTCCTTTCACACTGAGCATGCCTGGTCTCGTTCCCACGACATGGAGGTTGTTGTGAGGGGCCATCACCTACCGAAACAAAAAACATTAAATTTATATGGCCAATTTTAAATATCATTGAAGTAGTTCATTAATATTAAAAAAAACCTATGCAATGTAATTATTTACCTGTTGGTCCACTAGTTGGCACCGTTGGAATGGTTGCCTTGTTATACTGATCATCTTTAGGTTGAGGAGGTTCAACTACAACATTCTCTTCCATTGAAATGAAAAAATTTATAAGGACAAAGCCATAAATGTATAAGTAATACAAATTAGAAGCACATCATTTATAAGTATGAAATTATTAAGTATATGATTAATATGCAACTATTTTACCGTCGTGGGCCTCAGTCACAGGAACATCTTGGGGCTGCACCCCACTGGGATGGGGCTATTGGGGAGAACCATGATCTTCTTGCTGTGTTTCACTATCAGTGCTTTGTTGTCCAGTGCTAATGGTTTCATTGATAGTGCTACTCCCCTAATTAAAACAAAGTAAGACATTAACATTATGGACGATATCAAACATTTTACATATTTTATAAGTAATGAAAGGTTAATGTAGACTGATTTTTATTTACCTTATCCCGCAAACTAGATCTTGGGGTCTCTCCCATGTTTTTCCTACGATCAACCATGACTTTATAGTTGTACTTGTAACCAAGTTAGAGGTCTTCCTCCGTGGTTTGAGTTCCAAAGTCGTCGCCCTGCATTGCATATGAGCATGTTTTTTTAATGTTTATGGCTGCAATAAACTGAAAGTTGTAAGGCGATGCAAATAATATTCTTAATATGTTTGGGTACTTACGATTCGTGACTGCAACCTCAAGTAGCCTCCCTGGCCTAGCTTGTGTTGGCCATGTTTGAAAATCCTTTCTTTGGTTGCCTTTGAAGTGTCAGGCAACCTATCATCAAAATTTTCAAGTATGTTATATACCCCACTTTTATTTAGATCTAAAGAAAATTAAAGGTATTGAAATCAAAATATTGTAATTTACCTTGGGGTACCAGTTATTTTTTCTCCTGATTTTTTCAATATCTTTTCTTTTGCATCATCAATGATTGCCTTCCACTCCCTCTCTGGAATCAAGGGAGGAAACTCATACCTAGGGTTTCCTGCCAAACTTCGTCTATAAACATCCCATGTATATTTTAAATATTCTCCTGCTGCAGAGGTGACCGCTTTTTTATCGAACATGTCTACTCCAAAGAGGCCTTCAAGATAATCCATAAGTTCGTTTTTGAGGTTGGAATTCTGAAAATTCCACCTCATGCGTAAGGTTTCCCCAAAAATCAACAAGGCCTTGCTCTCTAGGTGCTTATAAAAATGGTCGATTCCCACACACAAAAGATATGATCATTAATTAAAAAATAATAATCTAGATGATTTGTGTATGAGATGGACAACATGAAACAATTAAAATATGAAAAACTACCTGGGATTCTTATTTGTTTTAATGGAAGTCTGTTATTGTCCTCGTGCTGGTCACACGTCTAGCTCTAGGAAATGCAACCATGTCAACCACATCATCAACCTCATCTCTGTCACCACCTCTAGAGCCTGACCGCTGTGTGGATGCCTAGTGTTGCATGTCATGGCTCCTATCTAAATCAGGTGTGGAAGATGGAGAAGTAAACAATACTCTAGCATCTGTATGAAAACTCACTTCAAGACTCAGTGGCATCTCTGCAACGCCACTACTACCAACACTGGGATGAACAGGCTCCAAAAATCTCTTTATAAAAAAGATTTTTTTTTTTTTTTTTCGTGAGATAATGTAAAATTAAAAAAACAGGGTTTCATAATTGAACATGTGAGTACATTAAAAAAAAACACTTTAAATCATTGTTATTACCTTATATGTGTTAAGCTGTGACATAAGGAGATTGATCCTTTCTAGGATGTTGGGAGTTTGATCTGGATGGTCTAACAAGATATCAATTTCCTTGTTCTTTTTAATGATATTTATTTTTATTAATACCATCGGATCATGGGATGAATACAACCCCTCCTCATTGGTAGAATCATGATCAACATGGCCTGTCGACCACATATAATTTCAACATGAAAATCAATGTTATTTCAGTTATATAAACAAATGAAATAATTGATCTCCACACAAATAAAATTATATAAATAAATAATAAAATTCACATAAAATGAAAGTCGAATTTGATAATCAATTACATGTTCTGCGACTGGCCCTTTTCCATGATCATCCTGCCACATTATAATATAATATAATTAAAACCCCCAAATATTTAAAAAATTGTTAACGATAACAAAAAAACTGATTGCCACCCAAATAAAATCAGCCTCAACGATCAACCTCCCACATTATTATAAAATTGAGACCGTGAAATAGTTAAAACATTGTTAAAGATAAAAAAATATAATGCAATAAGTAGAGGTTTCTTAAAGAGGTGTTGCATAAGTACCCACACACTATTAGTCGATATTTCTATTTGATTCAAATGGTAATCCACTAATATATCTTCCTCGAGAGCTATCTTTTTTATTGCGCACAAGACTACCCGATTCTCTTCACGTCCCTCATATATGCAATTCGGTTGCTTGTTTGTTGTCTCGGGTCATGTGTTGTTTATAAACCTTGCAATATTGCCAGAATATTTAGGCCTTCCATCAATATATATATTCACTCCCTTATTTTTATCACTGCTTATTAGCTGTATATAATTTAAGGCGAGTGCATATCTCCACATACTTCGCATGTACCAGACTAGCCGCATCCAATCGTTATAATTGTAACACGGTCTGACATAGTCCATCAATTTAGTTACTGTATTGTATTTTACAGTTATTCCATCCATGGAAAATATTCCCAGGCCATGTAGGGAGGATGGTGCAATGCGATATGTCCTATCGTTGACAATGAAGTTAGTGTTTAACGAAGGCATTTCCTTAGGTACCCATTGTTTCACCAGATGCTTAAACCTGAGTGGCACCTCTATGTCTCCTATGCTCTCATCATCATAAGAGCATGATCCTCCTTCGACAAGAAACAATTCCATGCGTCTATGGAATTTTCTTCTGAATTTTTGACCTTTGGTCCTTGTTTGCATATCATATCTACTAGATGCAGTCACATTTCCCTCTACTTGTCCTAAGATTCCCTCACTCAAGGAAGAAGTATTTGTCAGGCACTTGTTTCGTTGTACCTTTAGTCGCATGTGCACGTGTTGTTAGTGAGTAGTCCATTCTCATCCTAGTTCCAATTTTTGAACTTTTTTTTTCTATATTCAAAGTTCTATTNTTTTTTTTCTATATTCAATTTTGGATGCACAATTAGAGGGTGTAATTACCTAAATTAGTAGGGGAAATCATGCATGTGGATTCCCAACTTAGTGAAGGTTATGAACCTCTAGGTGGGTTTCACCTGGAGAGTGGTGAGAGGAAGAACACAATTCCACTTGGAGCTTGAAGACACATAGGGGGGATTTTGTGGATGCCCTCAATGAGGAATATTACCATGTGGGGAGCTATGAGGATCAATACATTGAATGGTTGCAACTCCACCGGGGTCAGGATCAAACTATGGGACTATACCAACACCTTCCATACCTTTACTACAAACTTAGGAAACTAACTAGCATAGAGTTCTAAAATATTGAAGACAGTTTTAAATGGGGAAAAATTAAATAGATACAATGTTTGAAGACCCCAATATTTCTTGTAAAGAGAGAAAGAAAAAATCTATAGGTTAGTTAGGATAAGGGTGGTTACCACTTTGTATTCAAAATGTTGTTGGTCAAATATCGAAACCCTTAACCATATTGGAAAAATGTTATAGTTCAAAGTTTACTATTTTGACATAAGAAAATAAGAATGGAAGTTGATTAGTTAGATGAAGAGAAAGAAAAAGAAACAATTTAGGGAATGGAGTTTCACAAATAAAGAATACCCTCTATCATACAACTAAGATTATAGGTAAGAAGAGATTAGAGGAAAATAACCACTATACACATTCTTAGCATAAGCATAAATTATCATCCCTTCATTCTTGGTCCTTGGCTTGATTGAGATATCAAATTCCTTCTTATCCACTTTAGTAGTAAGAGTGAAAATCCATACCTCATATTAGCTATCAATTAGGATTTCCATACCTCATATTTTATACAAAAGTGTCCAAACTTGCATATGTTTGTGCATTAAGGAAAATATTACATGCATGGTGCTATTCACACTTTGATGAATTTCCATATTGTGGCCAATGGAGCGGTGCTGAATACATGGCACCATTGGGAAAAAGAAAAAAATGGACGCAAATAGATGGAATATGTACGCAAATGAGTAACCAACCAATGAATTCAAATGTGCTCTCAAATCATGATGAATTAACACAATGAATTGAATCTTTAAGATAATTTTGTTTTGTAGAAATATACATATCTACTCATGGGAATAACATGGGTCTGTAGAGAACTTGTTGTTTTTGATTAATCTGTATTTGGGATGAATAAATACAGGAGGAAAATAGGAGCAAACACCTCCTAAATTTTCTGGACTAAATCTCAATATGCAAGTTAGCACTACTTGCATATTGTTGAGAGAATGATGCTGGAGGGATTGTAGGATTGGAACCATAATTTCCTATTGTAGCTTGTTCTTCGTTATTTCCTACACTATATATAACAGATCTTAATTTGAATTTTTACTTACAAAGCATAATCCCATGTCATGTATACACATGATCTAGCAAAGAAGTGGGTCTACAAGCATGAATCCTTGTGAAAGGTGATATGGGGAGGTATCTTAGTGTAAAATGCTTAGATGAAGAGGTCAATATGGAATCAACAAGGTACAAATCAAAACAATTAGTTAGATAAAGAAGGAAACGTTCAAATAGAATGATTAAAAGGAATTAGCGTGGACCCAAAACCTTGCACACACCCTAAAAAATGAAATTAATCAATCTATAGAGGGAGTGCCCAACTTGATGAAGTCAAAAGGGGTGCCAAGCGGCATATTTGACTCTTTGCAACCATGGAATAAGGATAAAGTAAAAATTAGATGAGGAGCACCCCATGTAAAAGGGGTTATAATAATTTCTTAGCACACATGCTTGAGGAATTCCCTAGCTAAGGAGAGGACACATGAAAACTAAACCATAAGAACATGGTTTAAATTTCATCTTGGAAGGAACGCTCCACCTTATAAGGCAATGTAAAATGATTCTATGGCATGATCAAGGATTATGTATGCAAACAAAGAGGATTGCTCCACTATCTCTAGGTTTGAATTCTTCTTTTAAGGAAGGAACATGTTAGAAGAGAATGGTTTGAGGAAGCACTTCAAAGGAGAGTGACATGTGGCAACAAAGACTTTGTCAAACCTTACTTTGAGCATCTTTCCACTTTTATTAAGGAGTGCCCAACTTTGAGGGGGATTTGTTGGAGTTAATTGTGGATCTTGAAGATGTTTAATAATGTTTTATTTTATTCTGATACATTGCATGTTGATATTATGGTAGATTCGGGAGATATGAACCTCTATTGTGACCTTTGACAAGAGTAGAGTGTCCTGGAAGGAAGTAAAGAAATGAAGGAAACCCTAGATAAGATGTAGGCTGACAATAGATAATTAATATGAATTAATTAGTATCCAGAAGGAGAATTCAACCCCAGTAAGTCTGCCAGAATCACTATAAATACATGGCACTAGTCTCTCATTTGACACACTTCTCAGAATTGCAGAGAGCAGTTTCTGTGCGCTACAGTCCATCAGTTTTGTGCGCAAGTCCTGGGGAAGGTCCTGTGCCAGTTTTTGGGTGGGACTATCTGATCAACTTGGTTACTTCTTTCTTGGTGCATTAGCCTCTCTTGGCTATTGGATTTCTACCAGGATTATTTTCTCTGTCAAGGTCAAGGTGCTCAGAGGGTGGCTTCGGCCTATGGTTGGGTGACAAGTGTATTGTCAATGGTAAAACAAGCACAATATTTCATATTCTAACATGTTATGGACCCAAACCTCCTTCATTCAGTCTAACCGCTGGAAGGAAACATAACCATTAGGATATTGAGCTCGTTGAGGAACTGCCACTAGGGTTACTAGCAGGAGTAGCTTCCAAGACACTGTCGCTAGGGTTACTAGAAGAAGCAGTTGCAGAAACCCTAATTTCATATCCGACACTTTGTGATGGAGCATCTCGCTCAAAGGGAAGATATTCAGATGTGCCCTAACTCAGCACACCTTTTGGCTCTCTCAGAAGACAGAAATGATGAAGTTGAAGTTTTGGATCAAGGCATGACCAGTTACCAGTCAACCGAAGACATGAGTGAAACAATCAGTCTTCTACACTACTCAACACTCACTGGAACGATTGAAGATGACACATGGATAATCAATAGCGGAGCTTCTAGGAACATGATGGGAGATCAAGCCAGACTCTCAAATCTAAATGAGAAGAAGACCTCGTACAAGGTAGAGCTTGGAGACAAAACCACTTACCCCGTGGAAGGATTTGGACAAGCCTCCATCAAAATGAAAATNCTGGAAGGATTTGGACAAGCCTCCATCAAAATGAAAATAGGTAACTATGTTCACTTAAGCAATGTTTTATATATACCTGGTTTATAAAAGAATCTTGTATCAATATCTTGCCTAGAAGAAAAGGGAAACATAATAGATTTTGTGGATGGAAAGGTGTTATCATGGCATAAAGACTCCAGCATAGAGAATGCTAGGGTTATTGGAAGTCGTGAAGGAAATCTATATAGACTACTAGAACAAAATGAAGAAGCTCTTGTACACAATGAAGTCAACCCCAATGAGATTTGGCACAGAAGGTACGCTCACATTAACTATCAAGCATTATCCTTTCTCAAAAGGATGGTTGAAGGAATACCAGAGTTGCAGTCTACACATGAAGGAATCTGCAAAGAATGTGCTCTTGGGAAGAATATCAAGAAGCCATTCCTAAGCAACAACGATAGATCTAAGGAGATTCTAGATCTGATACACTCAAATGTTTGTGGTCCGATGCCAGTAAAATCTTTAGGAGGATATTCTTACTAGGTAATATTCATAGATGACTATTCAAGAAATACTTGGCTATATCTACTAAAGACAAAAGACGAAGTATTCAGCAAGTTCCAAGAGTTCAAAGGAGAGATAGAAAACCTCACGAATAAGAAGTTCAAGACACTAAGAATAGATAATGGAGGAGAATACACATCAAAGGAATTCATTGCATTCTGCAATTTGACATGGATTAGGAGGGACCTAACTATTCCTCATAATCCTCAACAAAATGGTGTAGCAGAAAGAAAGAACAGATATATTGAAGAGACTGTAAAAGCCTTACTAAATGATCAAGGTCTATCCATGTTCTTATGGGGATAAGCATCAATGACATCAATATATGTGCAGAATAGAATCCCTCATCATATATTGAAGGACATGACACCAGAATAAGCCTTCTTAGGTAAGAAACCTAATGTGGAAAACCTAAGAATATTTGGATGCCCTGTTTACTCTCACATTCCCAAGGATAAAAGGAATAAATTAGAACCCTCAGGAAAGAAGGGGATATTCATGGGATACAATGATTCATCCAAATCTTATAGAATATATATTCCAGAACAACACAAGATCGAAGTCAGCAGAGACGTAACATTCAATGAAAGGATGGCCTTCAAGAAATCCATAGAAGAAACTATTGAAGAAGAAGAGATTGAAGAACCTAATGAAGAAATCACAAAAAATGAAAATGATGAAAAGGAACAACCTGATCATCCTATGGAACCATGTGAAAACATTGATTCAGATATCGTACCTAAAACCAAGAAATGACCAGCTTGTCTTAAAGCCACATTACAAGATGCAGAAAGACTCAAGGTTCCAGAAGGAACATTTAGAAAGAGTAAAAGACCTAAAAGATTCTCAAGCTATGCCGCATACATGACGAAGCTTCTAGATGAAGAACCTACCACATTTGAAGAAGCCGTGCAAAAGGGACAATGGAAAGAAGCTATGGTGAAAAAACATCAATCCATTATGAAGAATGAAGTATGGGAAATCGTACCAAGATCTAAAGATAAATCAGTGGTAACTTCAAAATGGGTATATAAAATCAAACATGCAGCAAATGAATGCGTGGATAAATACAAGGAAATATTTGTAGCCAGAGGGTTCTCCCAGAAGGAGGGAGAATATTATGATGAAACCTTTGCTCCGGTGGCTAGATATACTTCCATCAGAGCTATTATATCTCTTGTCGCTTCCATGGGATGGAACTTACATCAAATGGATGTAAAGATAGCTTTCCTAAATGGAGAAATTGAAGAAGAAATATATATTGAACAACCCCAAGGATTTGAGGTACATTCCAGAGACACTCATGTTTGTAGATTGAAGAAAGCCCTTTATGGACTCAAGAAAGCACCATGAGCTTGGTATGCCAGAATGGACAACTATTTAACAAGACTTGGTTTCTCCAAGAGTCATGCAGATCCAAACCTCTATTACAAAGTCATGGACAATGCACCTGTAATTCTACTACTATATGTTGACGATCTATTCAGAACAGGTGAAGAGTCTCTCATCATCCATTGCAAGAAGGAACTAGCTACTGATTTGATATGAAAGATCCAGGTCTTATGCATTATTACTTGGGACTAGAAGTATGACAAAAGCATGGTGAAGTATTCCTTGGACAAGGAAAATATGCAATAAATATCCTTCAGAAGTTTGGAATGATGGATTGTAAGTCCATGGACACTTCGATGAATACAAATATAAGAAAAGTAAAGGATCCAGATTCTGATCCAGTAGATCCATCTCTATATCGAAAATTAATTGGGTCATTAATGTATTTGGTAAATACTCGACCAGACATTTGCTTTGCCGTGAATACACTAAGCCAGTTCTAGGTGGAACTGAGACATGATAATCGGATAGCTGCAAAGCATGTATTAAGATATATTCGTGGAACAATAAACTATGGTTTGAGATATACCGCATCCAGTGATATACAACTTCATGGATTCACAGACTTATATTGGGCAGGAAGTGCAGAAGACAGAAAGAGAACTTCAAGCATGTGTTTCAGCTTGGGATCCGCTATGATATCATGGGGCAATAGGAAACAAAAGTCTGTCACACTCAGCACAATAGAAGCATAGTATATCGCAACATGTGAAGCATGCACATAAGCAATATAGCTAAGGAAGTTAATCTCCGATTTATTTGATCAGATTCCAGAATCGACCATAATATATTGTAATAATCAGATTTGTATAAGATTATCAAAACATCCCGTGTTTCATGAGACGTCAAAACACATAGAGATCAAATACTATTTCATTTGAGATAAATTCCAGGAAGGAGAGGTAAAGCTCGAGTATATCCCCACAGATGAGCATACAACAAACATCCTGAAAAAGCCTCTATCCAGAATAAAGTTTGCATATTTCCGAGAGAATATGGGGATCACGAAAATAACTCCCTTAGCTGAACGAGAAGAAATGACTCTCCAGGTTGGGAGGGAGCAATGAAAATATTATTAAAGACATCTATTTTCTAGATTGAAAAATAGCCCAGCTTGGGAAGATTCTTTCCTGTTCGGAAAGTGGATTGAGATTTCTGATGGACAACGATTTCTCATTGTGGTTAACATGGGGAGTGGTCTAGGGTAGTCTCTCTTCTTGAGGGTTACTCAAGAATACTGGCCCGCCTCGTCGAACAACGATTTCTCATTGTGATTAACATGAGGAATGGTCCGTTTTGGAGGTTGATACATGACAATATTTTCCTCTTGTGGTGAACAGAGGAAATGGTCCAGATAGTCATTCCTTAGGGTTTATACATTCTCTCTAGGGTGCACTTTGATTAGTGTAGGAGAAATGGCCCAGGGTGGGGAATGGTCTAGGCTCAGCAATCAGGAATAGACATTCCTTAGGGTTTATACATTCTCTCTAGGTGCACTTTTATTAGTGTAAGAAGAATGGCCCAGGGTGAGGAATGGTCCAGGTTCAAAAGACAGGAAATTTATTCTTCCTTGCTTGAGAAGAATAGTTCAGATATCTCATTTCCCTACTCTAAGGGAATATATTCTTTCATATCTCACAGACGTGAGTGAAAGATTGGCCCAGATGATTCAGTTTATTTTTAACAATATTTTTCTGTGTAGGTTGTCATTAGTTATGGAGACTGGTTGTCTCCAGACAATAGAGATATACTACTGTGGTGGATATGTTCCACTGTTTATGACTATGTGTCATAGTTTGATTAGTTGTGTACTACCGTGGATAGACACAGTTGTGTTCTATCAATTGATATTGTACCAGTTGTCATAGGATATTATCCAATTGTCATAATAATGAGAATGCTCGTGATACTATCAGTGAAATGGTCTCTTTGTGCTCAAGACCATACCTCCCTATCTAGGAGGGAGTGTTGATATTATGGTAGCTTCGGGAGGTATGAACCTCTATTGTGACCTTTGACAAGATTAGAATGTTCTGGAAGGAAGCAAAGAAATGAAGGAAACCCTAGACAAGATGTCGGTTGACAATAGATAATTAATATGAATTAATTAGTACCCATAAGGAGAAGTCGGCCCCATTAAGTCTGCCAGAATCACTATAAATACAGGGCACTAGTCTCTCATTTGAAACACTTCTCAGAATTGCAGAGAGTAGTTTCTACGCACTGTAGTCCAACAGTTTTGTGCGCAAGTCCTAGGGAAGGTGCTGTGCTAGTTTTTGGGTGGGACAATATGATTAGCTTGGTTACTTCTTGCTTGGTGCATTAGCCCCTCTTGGCTATATGATTGTTACCAGGATTCTTTTCTCTGTCAAGGTCAAGGTGCTCGAAGGGTGGCTTCAGCCTATGGTTGGGTGACAAGGGTATTGTCAATGGTAAAATGAGCACACTATTTCATATTCTAACATTGCACATATACTCCTCTTTATTTCTATTTTACATATAATTTTTTATGTCTATGATTGTTTTCCTTAATCATTCCAATGACTAGGAAAGTACCCTTGGTATTTGTCTTAATCCATTGTTAAGGGACATCCTTGAAGAGGTTATTCCTTCTTATTATGTGATCACGATCCAAAAATGAGGGAAGTAGGAATGTTCCTCTTCATTTGAGCCAACCCCTCTCCTCTTGAATCGTTCGAATCCCTTGTAGGCTTCAATAGCCTCACAATTGTGAAATTAAGAAAGGTGCAACTCTATGTTTATCTCAATAAACATCGAGGGAATGACTATGTTAAATATCTTAGAGTAATCCCCATCAACAAACTTTCTATGCACAGAGGATATTGAATCCAAAGACACTAATATGACCTCCTCATCCATATGTTTCCTTGGCCTGCCTGATGATATGATTTCTCTCTACTACTATTTTCTTCTTTCTCCGATAACAAAATTATGTTGGTGTGATCCATATTTTTAAAAGTTGGATCTCAATGAAAAAAAATCAT
>JASDQU011508166.1:0-19274 GCA_032191745.1 Picea mariana
TCATTGCTTATTTACTCTGCAGTTATTGGATAATAATGCTTCATTGATATAGCACTTGGATTATATGGTTAAAAGGGATTACATTGCTCTATTACTGATTCACCCCCCCTCTCAGTAATCCAACAAAATATCTTCCCCATGTCAAACATTGGTGGGAGACTTACTGGGAGAAAAGTTCCACAGAGGAGTCTGGAATATATGGGGCCGAGACCACTTGAGATTTTTTTGTCGATGTGGTAAAAGAACAATATTACCCTATTGGCAACTATGAGGACCAATACATAAGATGGACCACACTGTGGCAAGAGAGGGGCCAAGCAGTTCCGGAGTTCACCAATACCTTCCATACCTTTCACACCAAGCTGGGTATCAAAGACTCCGAACGACATTTGGTTCTTAAATACCATGGGGCTCTACACAGATACATCCAAACTGAAATGGATTTTCTGGATATATCATCACTCGGTGCTGCTTATCCATAAGCTGTTAAAATCGAGCAGAAATATAAGCACTAGAACAAACGAAAGTTCGGGTCTGCAAATCCACAAAAACCAAAGTATGAGAAAGACGATCCTAACAAATAGTCTCCTGAAAACTAGTCCAAGCCATAGGAAAAGAAGGGTCACAGAAAGACGAAGAAGGACACTTGAAAATGGTGTGATTTCCACAAAATCCCCTGGCAAAACACCGATGACTATCGCTCAAAACAATAATTGGTGGTTGAGATCAAAGACAAGGAGCCGAACCCTGATTCAGAATTTGATTCCGAAAATACTGGTAAAAGACAGATCATCGATGCAGACCCCACTGCTATTTTCATGACCACAACAATTCAACCAGAAGAACCTCATCTCAGCAGAGGTCGTCAAACAATTGGGATTGTCGACAACACCACACCCACAACCATACAACATTGGGTGGCTTTGCCAAGGACGAGATATCCGTGTCAGCCAGTAGTGTTGATTGTCATATGACATCCAACCATTCAAGGATGAGGTATTATGCGATGTTTCCCCACTGGACGTCTGTGATGTTCTCTTGGGCCAACCATATATGTGGAAGTGCCATGCTATTTATGAGTCTCTACCCCGTAGTGTCATTGTTACTTTGTGGGGTCATCTCTACAGAATACCAGAGGTAATTTCGACTATTGTGCCACCTAAAAAATGTTGCAAGGTCGTATCTCATACTACAAAATTTAGCTTTTTCACAATCTGTTCAAAAGGTGAACAAAAGGATACTGCAACCACTACAACCTCGGCCCAAGCACCTTCTATCCAATAGAAGCAGATCGACAAGATTGCAACACAACACATAGATTCCTTCTGCACACAGTCATCTCATGTAACCAGACTAGTTAAAAAGGTCCAACCCTTCTAGCCATAGGTTCATGACAACCTTCAATAAACCAAGCAGCGCAACGTCTCCAGCAAGGCAAGCAGCTCACCAAGATTCAGATTCAACAATCTCTTTCCCCTCTCCCCCGGGAACTCAACGCAATGGATGGCATTTCTTCTTGAGGAGGGAGGATTGATCCAGGTGGATATCGGCAGCCACTGACCTTTTCTAACTAGCTCAAAATAAATTTCTGGCAATTTTGGTAATTTACTATTTTTAGCAGTTTTTCGGGTCCTGAACTTCCAAAGCCGTTTTGAGGCCCTAAACGACATTTTTTGGGAAAACGAGGAGAAACATGGGATGAAGTTCATTCTTTCTCACAAAAAAGTTGTATTCCTCGGATATATCTTTCTAACGGTGTATTGAGTGCCCCAAACAGAGATCGTATGCAAAACTTACGCCCCTGGGAATTTGACGTATCAACTACCCCCATCGGGGCTCGAAATTTTTTTGGCTTTTCATGTTCTGGGGTTAGGATTTTGGATTTTCCTTATGTTAAAAAGGCCCTTAGAGCCTCATCGTAAACATCATCTTCTTGTGAATGCGAGTAGCTATCACATCTCTTCTCAGAGATAAGCTACCACCATTCTAGCGAGTATTTCACTATGTATTTTTATAGTCTCTGTACATTTATTTCATTAATAGAAATAATGTATTACTGTATCTCTGTGTTTATGGTTGCATCTCTGATACATTTCTGTTATATTATTGGATATCTGCGATATCTCTGTGCATTTATTTATTATATCTCCGCTCTCATTTCATGGCGAAAATAATCCAGATCACACCTGCTATTTGGCGGGATATCAATATGGATTTTATTGTCGACTTACCTAAATCAGGCAATAAATCAGTCATCATGGTGGTAGTTTATCGTCTTTCCAAGTATGCTCATTTATGTGCTCTTCAACACCCATTTACAACATCTACTGTTACTCAACGTTTCATGGATCAGGTCTTCAAGCTTCATGGTATGCCACATTCTATTGTTTCCGATCGCGACCCAACTTTCACCAACAATTTTTGGAAAGAAATGTTCAAGCTACAAGGCACCCAATTGCATCTTAGCACAACTTATCATCCCCAGACTAAAGGTCAAACTGAAGTTGTCAACAAATGTTTGGAAACATATTTGAGGTGTTTTTCGTCGGAAAGGTAGAATCAATGGGCTCAATGGTTACCACTAGCTGAATGGTGGTACAACACTTCATACTATACAAATGCACACATGGCTCCTTTTGAAGTGGTATATGGAAAAAATCCACCTTCAATCCTCTCATATTTTCCATGTGTCTCGAAGGTCTAGGTGGTTGACCAAACTCTTACAGTTCGAGAAGCATTCTCCATACCCTCAAAGATAATTTGGTCATGGCTCAGAATTGCATGAAACAACAAGCAAATCAAGGTTGCTCTGAACGTCAATTTGCAGAAGGGGATCAAGTGTTTCTTCGACTACAATCTTACAAGAAAAATTCCCTCAAGGCTGACCATTGTCAGAAACTGGCACCCAAATTTTATAGTCCTTATACCATTCTCAAGCATGTGGGACAGGTGGCCTATCAATTATCTTTGCCCAGTCATTCTAAGCTCCATATCATTTTTCATGTTTCCTGCTTAAAGAAGGTGATTGGAACTAAGTGCCAAACTCAAACCAACATTCTTGAGTTGGACGAAGAAGGCTCTATTTGGCTACAACCACAATCAGTTTTGGACCAACGTGAGCATCGATTGTGCCAATGAACCATTAAGGAAGTGTTAGTCCAGTGGAAAGATACAACTCCATTAGATGCCACTTGGGAACCAACTACCATTCTGCAACAATTTCCCCATCTCAAGCCTTGAGGACAAGGCTATTTTTAAGGGGGAGGACATGTTAGGGACCTAACCCCTCATGTAGGTAGAATAATATATTTCCATGTAATAAGGTCAATATTAATAAGGCCTAACAATAAGGAAGAATAAGTCCAATGTAAGAAGGCCTAATAGAAGCTTCTGCTTCTAGAAGGATCTTCCTTCAGATGGTTCTTTTGATAGACATATTTAGTATAAATAGGAGCTGAGGGTATGAGAACTTTTGTCTTGGATATTATTGTAATAGAGCTATGCTCGGTTGCCCCCTCAAAGAGGCAAGTGAACATTGCTCTCGGTAATCAAGGTGATATTTCTGGTGCTATTTGGTTATCATTTTGGTATTATCGCGGTGTTGTTATGGTTATATTGTTGTTCATCTCCCATCTCTAGCTATTTATTTATGTTCTGCATACATTTTATATCTGGAATATTACAAAATTTTTAGGGGTTCTCAAAAAAATGGGAGAGATGGATATGTCACCTAATATACAATAAAACTTGGTAGTAATCCTCACACCATACAATTATTTTGATTGGAATCCCAAGGCATAATTCCAACTCAGAAGGAAAGGACTGTACAACTTGATGATGGGGACAGAAACAAAACCTACATCATCAATTGAGAAGATGAGATGGGAGAACCGAAAGGATTAAGCCACATGAATTCTTCTTGAATTTATTTCAATTGATCTATGGTTTCAAGTTTTCGCATGCAAGACTCCAAATGAGATCTGGACCACCTTGGAGAGTTTGTTTGGAAATTAGGATGAGATGAGAGGTCATATGCTTGAGGTAGAGTTGAATACTTTGGATCCTAATTTTTTTTGATAATATACATAATTTCTTTACTAATTTTAAATCTTTGATATTGAGCTTAGCAACTTGTAGTATTGATAAGTCTAAACATGTGTACCAACTTATTCTAACAATATTGGCCAAGCTATGACCAAAATATGCTATCTATGTTTGCACTTTCCATTCAGGAAGGTATCTCATGGGAAAAAATTGGAAGATTCCTACCATGGATCAATTCATTGATTCTCTTAGACATGAGCAAAAAAAAATCATTTATATTGGCCTAATAAAGGATCCCAAAGCACATGCACTCACCATGCATGATGGAAAAGGATCATACAAACAAAGCGACAAAGAGAATCAAAATGAGAAGGAGGGATATTCCAAACCCTTCAATGATTCTTCAGGTTCCAAAGACTCTTCATATTCCAAGAAGAAAAAGAAGGGAAAACAATGCACTTACTGTAATAAATTGAATCATGAAGAATCCACATGCATGAAGAAACAAATCGATCTTATGGCACATGCACTTTAGAAGAACAAACTAGGAAACTTCATTCCAGAGGGAGTCAAGAAGTAGAAGCAAGAAGATCCTGCTCCTAAGAAAGGTAATCATCATTCTCTTGTTGCAATTAATTCCTCATCTTATTCATGGATTATAGATTCTAGTGCATCCCATCATATGGCAACGAAAGATGATTTTTTTCTCTTCTTTGAGTCCATGCTCAATACCCCCTATTATCATGGGGGATGATTCTCCAGTAGTAGTAGCAGGAGAGGGGAGAGTGGAACTCCATAATGACAGTTTTGAGAATGTTTTACATGTTCCAAATCTTTCTATGAATCTGCTCTCAGTTTATCAGATCACTCATAAAGGTAAAAATGTTGAATTTACATCAGATTTAGTTTCAGTAATTGACATGCATGACAATTCCATCATTGAAATTAGTGAGGTGGATCACAAGTCAAGGTTGTATAAATTCACTAAGTTTTTTGATGATGACTCCTCTTTTCTACTTATACATAAGGATAGTAATTTGCATGCACCTCTAGTGCAACATGCATATACTCTTGTGATTCCATCAGTTTCAAACATTAGAGATGATAACATACACTCAGATTCTATACATGGAAATAAGCAGGCAATACAACCAGATAAGAAGCCAACGCTGAAGCTTCAACATATGCCTAAGAAGGCACAGTTCACACTTCAGGCAGTAGGTATCCTTGCAGGGAATCCATTAGATTTGAGGAGGACTTGATCTTAGCATGAGGAGCCTTCTCATGTACTTTCATATTCAGAACCTGTGATGCCCATGCATTTCTATATGGTTCAATATAATGATCTGCATACCTACAATAAGGCTGTGGGAAATCCATTATGGCATGAAGACATGCAAAAGGAGTATGACTCACTCCTAAAGAATAAAACTTGTGATCTGGTTCCACTTCCGCCAGAAAAAAATATTTTTAGGTGCAGATGGGTCCATAGGATCAAGAGGTACAAGGCTCAATAGGTTGCCAAAGAAATTCATCATATACATAAATATTTATACATTTTCACGAAGACTTTCAATGAGAAAAAGTTTCAAACTTTGCGGTATCGTCTTGCAGTGAAGAACACAGTTTCATAGCAGCTGCCATTTTCTTCTTTTGATGCATTATCTTTTGAGGGGGGGTTTTGTTCCCACGTGGTTTTCCCTCTTTCCTCATTTTTATTTAGTGTTCATTAGTTGCATTGTACATGAGTACCTAAGATGGCCTAGTAGCCGAGACTTATTTTTTACTCCATAGTGTCAAATTGATAAAACTCAGCATAGCAATGCCCCAACACAGAAATTTCTAGGCAAGATGCATAAGCAAGTGAGGTCTTGGCTAACTTCAATCATTGATTTAAAGAGAAGTGTGGGTAGATGGAAGAATTTAATGAGGAGGATGAATAGTCTACTATTAGCATCGGGCCATACTAGCAGACAAGTGAGGAAAAAACTAAGACACAAGAACTTCTTTAATCTAAGCTATAAAACACTCATAATAATTACAACAACATCACAATCAAACATACATTGTGTCACAGCTATAATACCTCAATTGAATCATTCAATGATGAGAAAATCAGAGTAATAAATAAGTAAGAAGATGGAAAAGAAAGCTGACTTCTATTAGGCAAAATTTCTCAAACCTCATACATAAAAACTAGAGTTTGGCTTTGTTACATCAAAACATTACTAAGGGACTCTTTTCTCAACCATTCGAACCCAAAAATGTTCTTCTAATGCTTCATTTATATCCTAAACATGGAATGACATCATACAATTCGATCTTGATCCTCTAACGTAGGATTCTCCCACCTAAAACTAAAAATCTTACACCTGTTCAAGTGGAAACAACAAATTGCTATAAATAGGGGAAATGTTGGCAACCATCCTAACACCATAATATTTGCATAGTGAGGTGTCCTTTTTGCACATATCCTTCGTTTCTAGGTAACCTCCAACTCTAAATGGCCTCCAAGCATCTGTGTTATGCTCCACTATCCATCTGGTGACCATTGGTTCTCCCAAAACCCATCAAAACAAGAATTGGCAGTGAATCCTGTAGCGCTGACTGTATCATCCAGTTCACAATGGATTTCACAGTGAATTCTGTAGCGCCTAAATGTGTATACCATTTCACAGAAGATTCCATGGTGAAGTTGCATATTTTGTCTGTGTAGATCATTTCGCAGCAGATTTCACAATGAATTTGCAGTTTCTGTCCGTGTAGATAATTTCATAGCGTTAGGCGTTACAAAATGTCCTGTAGTTGTTTGATTTGTGCAGTTTGAGCCAAAAATACCCAAAAACCTTTGCCAAAGGTATATAAGCATGTAGAAGCCTGCAAATAGGGTGTATAAATGAAAAATCAGGTATAAGCATAATACTTCCCACCAAAACTTCAAAATGCAAGGATAACCACCTTCAAAATTTAGATTCTTTTAGCCACTTCATTTCACCTTCCGAGTCTTGTACTCCTCCTGGTTGGAGATTGAGCTAACACATTCAAATTTCTTTGAGATAATTCATATTTGAAAGGCTGTAACTCCAAATTGAGCTTTCTGATTTGAGATTGTAAATCCCTATTTTGCCTGTATAGATTCCTAAGCTACCTATGAAGGGGAATAAATATCTTTGCTGTAAACCTGGCTTTGTCTATGGTTTCCAAATACATATTCATCACATCCTTTAATTTTTTCCTCTCAGCCAATCCTTCTCCCTTCAAGTGAGAAATATCCTTTCTAGCATCTCTGAGCTATCTGATTAGTCTTTTGAAGGTTGGGTTGTCAGGGGGAGTGGTTATGTCTATGTCTTCAACATTTTTCTCAAGATTCTCAATTTTAACCTTATCCTTCCTCTTAACAGAAGCTTCTGTTATGACCTATTTTTCAACAATTTCCTTCTTGGATGATGACCTAGTGAAGGGCCTCCTAGCTTTAGTCTCAACTGCAACATTTGGTGAAGGGAAGAGTAACCTTCTCCCTTTTTTGCCTATGGTTTTAGCTGAAGGAATTTATGCTAATTTTGGAGATGGTTGGGGTGAAAATTCCCTTTTTGGAGAGTGATGAGATCCCCCTTATTCTTCTTGTTCCTTAGGAGCCTCATCATCTTTACCAATGTGTTTTCCCTTTCTATTTTTACTTGTCTCTGGGTGAACATCATTATCAGTTTGCAAAGGGCTCTACACCTTAGATTGAGGAGTAGGAGCTACATTTAATTTCATATGTGCAGAGGCAATGAACTGCTCCCAAGTTATGTTTATCTTGTTCAATTCCTCCATCACAACCATCCTAATCAACCCTGAGTGAAAAACACTAGTGTCCACAACCTTGGCTTGGCTTGGACCCTGTCAACCATTTTCCCAATACTCCTAAACAAATAGAAAGGGCTGTTCATGAGGTATTTTCCTATGAAGTGCAACAAAATTCTAATGTGGTATTGGTAAATCATATTGAATCTTTCCTCACAGGTAAAATATCTCTAGATAACCCTTAAAATCTTGTCAAATACCTCAACCAAGTGGCTCCTAGGCACTCCCTTTGATAGGTTATCTCCCTGACATTCTAGTTTGAGGAACTCTTTAGAGAAGGATAAATTAAGATTTATGGATTTAAACCATTTTTCACCAGTGTTGGGTATCTCAGTGGCTGTTGCAATGGTGGCTTCATATACCTCCAGTTCAAGGGTTCCCACCTTGGTTTTGGTGCCATCAAAATTCAAGGCAAACTTTCTAGCTACCTCAGGGTGTCCCCTCTGCATATTCTAACAGAATTTGAGACATTCAACTCGCTGGAAGACCTCTCTGATCAAAGGTTTGACATCAAATAACTACATATCATAGGGCTCGGTCCTGAATACACCCCTACCCTTGTGAACCTTCTTCTTATGTGGTGTATCAATTTGCTATTATAGGAGGAAAAATAATACAATAATCTAAAGGATATGAGAGGCCAAACATAGAACAAAGGTCTTAGGGTTTGGAAGGATGATCTTTTTCAAAGCTGGCTTCTTTTAAGGCTTTAGATTTTTCCTGTGTATTTGACTTCTGAGCCTATGAAAGGGAAATTGATGGTTAAGAAATGGAGGTAAACCCTGAAGGAAAATGGATATGCAAGGAGGAAGAAACTGTTAAAGTTTTAAGATAACACTTCACCATCATTTGCAAGGTTATTACCAGTTTAATCAACAAGGTTCTTTAAATTTTCAATGTAGATAGACTTTAGACTTGAAATAACAATTGAAAATTTAAATTAAATCAGTTGATATAGGCTATGTGATCATAGGATAATGATGCTAAGTTTAATGTACAAGTTAGCAACACCAAAACAAGGGATTCACAACATAATTCGTAGCAGATTTCGCAGTATAAACAACAAGGGACAAGAAAGAGATAGGCACAATGGCTTTGACAACAAGATTTGATCAATTGTAGTAAGAGAAGATGAAAACACTGCAACTGGTTGAGAATTGGTGATAGCAAAGGTAAAAGGGGTAGGTTGGTAATGTGGATCCTTAATTCGCAGCGCCCAGGAGGGGAAACACAACCACAACCTTGATCTGATCATCAACAGAGCGAAAAAAACTCAAGGAGTACCTCAACATCGTGACTTAACAGTAGATATGTTTCAGATTGTATGAAACCTCTTGCAACAACTCTAACCTCCAATTCCCCATATGCCAACCAGTCTGCAGTAGATTCCACAACACCTGCCCGAACTTTGGAGTTTCTGTAGCGCCAAAATAGGAGCAAATTTGAAATCTTTGAGAAAACAATTAGACATCCTTAAATGACTAAATACAAAATTATTTTCTTTCAATCATGGATGATGAAAACAATGAGATCGACTGACACAAGCCTCATAAGTGCAATAATAGTAAAGAGGGAAGATGCACTTGAGATTCCCTATGAAATGTCCTGATGAGATGGAAGCATACTAAAACGAATTTGATTTGACCTTCTAATGGGTAGAGGGACAAAGTTGAGGGGTTTAAGAGCATAGTGGAAGTGGTGACATGTCAGGGTAGTGGTGGCATAAGGGTGATGGTGATGGCTATCTAATCTTGTGATGAGATGAAGATATAAACCAAAGGTATGGGCCAACATTAACCTTGATTTATTTGTGCTAAAACCTAAGAAAACCATAAAGAGGAGATCAAAAGAAAAACTTAAACAAGACTAAGGATAAAAAATTAAAATTCTAAGGATGAATTGATCCACAACAACTTCATGTGACCCTTAACAACTTCATGTGATAACATTGGCTCCATAGGGGATGACATGCTCTCTGTGAGCTGCCAAGAACAAGCAAATTCAATGTCTTATCCTAGGGATATGGGGTCATTTATTCAAATAGGAATAAAGAAAAAAGGTGATATTTACAATGGATGGGACAACCACTCATGGATCAATTAAAATACTTCTTCAGAAAGTGCCCATTAACAGGGCCACCAAAAACTTCAGAATCATCCAAGTTCTGCAATTTATAAGTATTATTTTGAAAAACTTCAGAAGTCTTGAAAGGACCAATCCACAAGGCTTCAAATTTACCATGTTTTCCTTTATCTTTCTTGGGTGCATCCCACTTGAGAACCAGATCTCCCAACTGGAAATCTTCTTTGCTTACCTTCTTGTCAACAGATTGATTTATATTCTTCTGATGGTTTTATTCTTTATCACGGATTTGCTCTCTGGTTTGCTATACTTCTACTAGTTGTTGTATCCTTCTGACCATATCATCTGGTTCTCCTTGTTGATCCTGAAGGAACTTTTCCATAGGCAAGGCAAGTTGAGTAGGAAAAATAGCTTCAATCCCATATACAAGATGAAAGGGGTAAATACCAACTGATCTCTTTATTAGTAACTCTATCATCCCATAAGGAAACTTTCAACTTTGAGTCCCATGCTTTCTTGTTGTTTTCTAGTAACTTCTTGATGATATTTACAAGGCTCTTGTTACAAGATTTTGCTAAACTATTGCCTTGGGGGTAATAAGGAGTAGAATGGACTAATTGAATCCCATAATTCTAAAAAAACTTCACTAATGGTTCAACTTTGAAATAGGCAGCATTGTCAATAACAATCTTGCTTGGACAACCAAATCTTGACATAATATCTTCAATAAAACCAATGATTACCTTGTGCGAGGCACTCCTTGTAGGAATGGCTTCTATCCACTTGGTGAAATAGTCAGTTACAGTCAAAATCCACTGGTGTTGACCACTTGATGCTGGATGAATTTCCCCAATGAATTCAAGTCCCCACTGTTGGAAGGGGCTAGAAACCACCACAAGATTTAGAGGCAAATATTTCAGCTGCTGCTTTCTCGAAAACTTCTGAAATTTGTCACAGGATCTAATATTTGCACAAATATCAGTAAAAAGGATAGGCCAAAAATACCCAGCTCCGAGGATCTTATATGCTGTGGTTCTCCAAAAGTGATGACCCCCACACAAGCTATCATGAAAATCAGTCATGGTCTTTTGAGCCTCATGTGGATCTAGACATCTCAAGAGAACCGCTTAAGGATCTTTCCAATACAATATGTGATCAATGAGACAATATCTGATAGCCTTTAGCTTCTAATCTCTTACCCTGTTCTTCTTCAAACCATCAGGAGGTTGCAACTTTTGCAGAAAATAAATGATGTCTTTGTACGAAGTGCATTCTGCCAAGTTGGGACTGATATGAGAGATTTTGACAAAAATATCAATTTGCTTATTTTTTAGAGTTTAGGTTCATGAAATTAACCCTCATTGCTTTGCAATTTGATTCAACCAACAATCTAGATAAACCTTGGCCTTTCACCAACTTAGTAGGCTTCATTTCAAGGCCAAACTCCAAAATTTTGGTAATCCACTTGCTCCTCTTTCCATCTATGTCAGGCTGAATAAGTATTTCTTTCACAGAGGCTGATGGGACATAGGAAATAATCTTGGAATGAAGAATGTATACTCTGAAGGTTTTGAGGGATTTAACCAATGCATAAGCCTACTTTTCCATAATATCATACCTCATCTCTGCATCCCTTAATGCCCTGCTGAAAAAAGAAATAGGCTGTTCCATCCCATCCGTGCTTTTCTGAAGAAGGACAGTAGCCATTGTGTCATGTGAGGCAAAATATAATATCATAAATTCCTTTGAATAATTAGGGCTGATAAGAATAGGTGCTTCAGTCAATGATTGTTTTATTTGGTCAAAATAGTTCCGAGCTTCAATAGTCCATTTCACCTCATTCCCCTTTCTAAGCATATATGTGATGTACTTAACCAATTCAACAAAGTTAGAGATGAATCTTCTAAAAAAAATTATTTTACCCAAGAAGGACTAAACTTCCTTCTTAGATCTAGGAGGAGACATAGTCTGGATGGACTCTACTCTACTTGGATCAATCCTTACCCCTTCTACTGATACAATGTGTCCCAATAACTTGCCTTCTTTCATGGAAAACAAAGACTTCTTAGGATTGAGAGAGAGACCAAAATTTCTACACTTTAGGAAGAACTTTTTCAAATGATGATAATGTTCCTTATCATACCTTGAGAACACTGTAATGTCATCCAGATAGATGACCAAAAATTTTTCCTTCTCCCCAATAAAGGCAATATCCGTTGCTTGTTGAAAGGTGTCTCCTGCATTCATTAGTCCAAAGGGAATTTTAGCATACATGAATGTGCCCTAAGGAGTAGTGAAAGCTGTCTTCTCTCTATCCTCAGGTAAGATAGATATCTGATTGTAGCCTGAGAATCCATCAATCATAGACATCCTTAATGAGCCAGTCACCCTCTGCAAAATATGCTCCATCTTTGGCAATAAGTAATTATCCTTCTTAGAACTTCTGTTCAAATTTCTGAAATCAACACAAAGCCTGATTTCACCATTCTTCTTCCTCGCAGGGACCAAGTTAGCCACCCACTCAGAATACCTTAAAGGTATGATGATCTTTGCATCAAGCAACTTCTTAACTTTTTTTTCCATAATAGGCAACAACATGGGATTTATCTGTCTAAGTTTCTGCCTAAATGGCCTGGTCTCCTCTTTCAAAGGGATATTATGTTCAATGATGCTTGTGTCATAAGTTTATAGATATTCATATTTCCAGGAAAATACATCAGAAAACAACTTTAATAGCTTAACATACTCAGCCCTTTGCTCTTTTGATAAACTACTAGACAATTTTACATATTTTGGATTTTCCTCTGTACCAAGTTGCATTATGTCACATCATCCTCTTCACTTGAACCTTTAACCTTCATAGAAACATCATTTCTATAAAATAATCTGTCCAAAGGAACTAATACTTTTGGAATATGGTTACTGGGCAATTGAACAATCTCGTGGTCTACAATTTTATTGAGGAAAATATTAGCATGAGGGCTTTTTGTATCATCATGATCTTGATCAATATGAAGAGCAAAAAACTCTTCCACAGTTTCTAGAAATATCTTGATCTCAAGATCATACTCAAATACCTTACAATGTTTGATATTGTCAGGTATAGAGGGTCTATACTTCACTTCCACATCATATTTGATATTGGGGGGCAAAGGAATTTTAAAATTACTTGCAGAAATAACCAAAGAATTTACCATGGTATTTTCTTCTCTCGGAACAAAAGAGACATTAAAAGTTGAGAATAAATTATCAATAAGATCCCAAACTTCATTTTTGTAAGTCCTTAACCTAGGGTTTTTAGCTTGATATATATTTTTAATTTGATGTACAATTAGTTCAGCATCTCCAAACACTGATAACTCTTCAATCTTCATATCTTTAGCAACCCTCAAACCCAAAACAAGATCCTCATATTCTGCTACATTATTTGTAGTTTCAAATTCTAGTTTATAAGACAAAGATATGATTTCTTGAGTTGGAGAAATAAATACCACTCCAACACCAACACTTTATTTATAAGAGGCTACATCAAAAAACATCTTCCATACAGGGGTATTTTGAGGAGGAATCTCACAAGTTTTAACATGTTGTTTTCTGATTTCAATAGGTGATTGAGGAGCATCAATGAGCTGTAAAACAATGGATCCTAAATCAATATCAATTGCAAAAATGGGGTGGTTTGTAGGATTATCTTCATCACTGATGATGTAAGATATTTGTGCTTCCCTATAAAGCCTTTTTTTCTCTCCTCCAAATACAAGAATGGTGGCATATAAAAGGTCCATCTACGAAGTTCCACCTAGTCTCTTGATCCAAGATCTTGACAAGAGCATCCAAAAATTAGGGGGGACATCAACCACCACAATATCCATGACCAAACTCTTCATGGGAAATTTAAACAAGTTAAAAACCATGTCTTTGATTACTCCAAGGCATTTCACTTTTCTGGAGTCAAAACAGTATAGGTCATGATAAGTTTTTGCAATTTCTAGAGCAAGCTCATCCATGATAGTTTTAGGCATAAGATTATGAGATGCACTTGAGTCCATCAAGAAGTTGTCCAAAACTTTATCATGAATATTCAATGATGTGTAGAAATAAGGAGAAGAGTCATCCCTATCTTCTACCAAAGGTCCCAATATGACTGCTGGTTTTTCATCTTGAAGGTTCACTGAGTCTGTGGAATTGGAGGAAGACTCGGGTTGCAGCATCTTGGAAATATATTTTTTAAACTCTTCATTTTTAATCAGATCTAAAAAGGGTATTGGGATTTTTATCTTTTGAATTTCATTCTCAAAGCTGAAGGAAGAGGGAGATTTCAGAATCTCCTTAATTTTTGGGACAAGGGTCTTAATCACTGCTTGAGGGTTTTGTTCCTCTTTTTCTTTGCTACTATAAACCAAAACCTTAGAATAATTTTCTGTTTTGGTGGGTTCATAAGATGTGTTAGGCTTCCCCTCATTCTTCTTTTACATTAACTTGTATTTATTTGGATTTTCATTGGCTTTTCCCCCTTTACTCAATTCATTCAATTGGATGTCCATAAGAGACTCCTCATATGCAGATTGAGTTAAATGAGAGGATGGAGAAGTATCACCCACACAATGAATTTCTGGATCAGTTTCTTCATCCTCTCCTACTTCATCATCAACCATGTTATTTTGGAGAGGGGTTTGGACTTTTTGGTCATCCCAATTTCTTTGATCTCTTTGAAGGACCTGAGGGGCATTGTTTGGTCTCCTAAAATTTCCTCTGTTATCAACATTCTGTGCATTTCTATAGTTTTGTTTTCTCTCAAGCTTCATCTTTTCCATTTCAACAAAAAGTGATTTAACCAATTTTGTTAGTTCATCAAATTGAGGATTGACGCTAGAGGATTCATAGGTTGAAGCTTGAACCTTTTTCTACTATCTCTATCAGATTTTCCCCTAAGCTTGTCAGTTGCCAAAATGTTAGATTCTACCTCCAAGGCTGCATCTTACATATGATCTAGAGAGGTATAACTCCTTTCTCTCAACAAGAGGAAAAACTCAGGGTCAAAATCACTGACATAGGTGATTTTGGCAGAAGTTTCAGTGGGCTTAATTTCTATGGGGATTTTGTTGTACATTTTATTAAATCTTTTTGAAAAATATGAAACAGATTCCCCTTCTTTCCTCTTGAGTGACCCAAACTCTGTAATGTAATATAGGAAATCTTTCTTATCTCCCCAATGCCTTAGAAAGGAATCATCCAAAGCTTCAATTCCAACAATATATCCAGGAGTTAAACCCCCAAACAATTTCCTAGCCTCACCATCAAGGCTTTGTACAAAAAATCTCATCTAAACATCTGCATTCTCAATATTAAGATTGTCAGCATAGCTATAAAATGATGTAAGGTGTTCCTTTGTAGTTATGTCCTCTTCCCCTGTAAACTTGGGCATGTACTTAAGGCAGTCTCTAACTGGAAGAGCATTCATAGGCTGAGGCAACACAAGAGGGGCATACCTAGCAACTACTATGGCATCCATGTTATTTCTAGGAAGGTTATCACCTTCCATTGGATTATAAATTCTAGGAGAACAAGGAGGAGATTGAGTCTTGACTTGTACGACTGCAGTCTTGATTATGTGTAGCTTGGGAGAAGGAGGAATGTAGGATGGAGAGATTTTATTTTTCACAAGAAGAGGCTGAGACATGGAAGAAGATGGTGTAGATTCCAAGGGTACTGAGGTTTATTCCTTTTTGTCACAACAATTTTAAGAGGAGGAGATGGAGAACCCGAGGTAGGAAAATCTTCTAAGCTCTCAAGCCTAAACCAACTTACAACATCAGGAGAGGAAAGAAATTCAAAACTTTCTTCTTTCAATTTGGGAGAAAAAGAAGAGTATTCTACAGGGAAATCTTAAAGATCCAAATTTCTAGAAATTTCAATAGAGGGTAAAAGAGGAGTACTAGATATAGCTATTGGTGTTTTAAAAATGGATTCAGGAAAATGACCAGATGTACCTGGTACAACAGATAAAAAGCCATCTTGAGAAGATTTTCTCTTCTTGATAATATTTTTTGGGTTAGCTTCAGGTGTATCCAGAGGTAGATGTGGATTAGACCTCGTGTGTCTGCCTTTAGGAGCCACAACTGAAACAATGGAGTTGCCAGGTGCAAACTACAGTATTCAATGTACGTATTTGTTATGCACCTTTAGAAACAATATTTCTTTATCATTCAATCAATGATTTAAAGAGAAGTGTGGGTAGATGGAAGAATTTAATGAGGAGGATGAATAGTCTACTATTAGCATCGAGCCTTACTAACAGACAAGTGAGGAAAAACTTAGACATAAGAACTTCTTTAATCTAAGCTTTAAAACACTGATAATAATTACAACAACATCACAATCAAACATACATTGTATCACAATTATAATACCTCAATTGAATCATTCAATGATGAGAAAATCAAAGTGAGAAAGAAGCAAGATGATGGAAAATAAAGCTAGCTTCTATTAGGCAAAATTTTTCAAATCTCATACATAAAAACCAGAGTTTGGCTCTGTTACATCAAAACATTACTAAGGGAGTCTATGCTCAACCATTCGAACCCAAAAATGTTCCTCTAATGCAACATTTATAGCCTAAACAAGGAATGGCTTCATACAATTCGAGCTTGATCCTCTAACATAGGATTCTCCCACCTAAAACTGAAAATCTTACACCTGTTCAAGTGGAAACAACAAATTGCTATAAACATGGGAAATGTTGGCAACCATCCTAACACCATAATATTTTCATAGTGAGGTGTCCTTTGAGCGCATCTCCTTCATTTCTAGGTAACCTCCATCTCTAACTGACCTCCAAGCATCTTTTCTATGCTCCACAAGCCATCTGGTGACCATTGATTCTCTCAAAACACATCAAAACAAGAATTGGCAGTGAACCCTATTGCGTTGACTGTACCAACCAGTTCGCAACAGATTTCACAGTGAATTCTGTAGTGAATTATGTAGCGCCTAACTGTGTAGACCATTTCGAAACAGATTCCGTAGTGAAGTTGCATATTTTTTCTATGTAGATCATTTCGCAGCGAATTTGCAGCTTCTGTCCATGTAGATCATTTCGAAGCGCCGGACACTACGAAATGTCCTATAGCTATCTGATTTGTGCAGTTTGAGCCAAAAATACCCAAAAACCTTTGCCAAAGGTATATAAGCCTGTAGAATCCTCCAAATATGGTGTATGAATGAAAAATCAAGTATAAGCATAATACTTCCCACCAAAACTTCAAAATGCAAGGATAACCACCTTCAAAATTTAGATTCTTTCAGCCACTTCATTTCACCTCCTGGGTCTGGTACTTCTCCTGGTTGCAGCTTGAGCTAACACATTCAGATTTCTTTGAGCTAATTCATCTTTGAAAGGCTATAACTCTAGCTTGAGCTTTCTGATATGAGATTGTAAATCCATGTTCTAACTGTATAGATTCCTAAGCTGCCTATGAAGGGGCAAAAATCTCTTTGCTGTAAACCTAGATTTGTATATGGTTTCCAAATACACATTCATCAAATCCTTTAATTTTTTCCTCTCAGCCGATCCTTCTCCCTTCAAGTGAGAAATCTCCTTTCTAGCATCTCTGAGCTGTCTGATCAATCTTTTGAAGGTTGGGTTGCCAGGGGGAGTGGTTATGTCTATGACTTCAACATGTTTCTCAACATTCTCAATTTGACCCTTATCCTTCCTCTTGATAGGAGATTCTATTATGAATTATTGTTCAACAATTTATTTCTTGGCTGATGACCTGGTGAAGGGCCTCTTAGCTTTATTCTCAATTGCAACAGTTGGTGAAGGGAAGAGTAACCTTCTGCCTTTTTATCCTATGTTTTTAGCTGAGGGAGTTTCTGCTAATTCTGAGGCTAGTTGGGGTGAAAATTCCCTTTGTGGAGAGTGATGAGCTCCCCCTTCTTCTTATTCTTGTTCCTTAGGAGCCTCATCATATTTAGCAATGTGTTTTCCCTTTCTCTTTTTACTTCTCTCTGTGTGAACAACACTATCAGTTTGCAAAGGGCTATGCACCTTAGATTGAAGAGTAGGAGCTACATTTAATTGCATATGTGCAGAGGCAATGAACTACTCCCAAGCTATGTTTCTCTTCTTCAACTCCTCCATCGCAAGCATCCTAATCAACCATGAGTGAACAACACTTGTGTCCACAACCTTGGACTTGGCTTGGACCTTGTTAGCCATTTTTCCAATACTCCTAAACAAATATAAAGGGAGGTTCATGAGGTCTTTACCTGTGAAGTGCATCAAAAGTCTAATGTGGTATTGGTAAATCATATTGAATCTTCCCTTACAGGTAAAATATCTCTGGATCACCCTTAACATCTGTCGAGGGGTCCTAAATCCATTTAAATCAACAACATGGACCAAACCCACTACTAAGGCCCAATTAGACTCTGCGGCGTTTGATAGTGGAATGGTTCTTTAGATCTTTCGATTCGGCCAAATAATCGATGGGATTTATGTAGTGATTGGCATGATATATTCTTGTGAAAGTTCCTCCTTTAATTTAAACGTTCTCTTTTTGTCTTTTCATTTGTTAGATAGGTTCGATTAAAGGATGTGTCCTAGTATAAACCAGCTGGTAAAAGGGGGGAATCTTAACTACTAAAGAAGGCTGAGCTTGGGATAACCCTTGTTCTCAAGCATGTAGACAATGATATTCACACCTATGACAAGCCTAGTACTAATACATTAAATTGCTGGTATTTCAATTATTAATTGAGATACAATATTCCAAAGGAAACATACATGTAATAAAACGATGGCAAGAAATATAGTTTCCTTAGCTCTAGCATTAATCACACATTAACAAAACGTTTTGCTTTCATCATTAGAGACAAGAATTACGAAGATATTGAAGTAGCTAACTTATCAACAGATTCATAAACTCTTACTCATTACAACATCCGTTCATGAAATAAAGAAGGAAGTAATTCCTCCTTAGATCCAATCCCAACGCCTTTGATGAAAACAAAAGTTTGTCTTCGGTCCTGAACAAGACTTCTCAATTAAGGTAGTTTGAAAATAGTTCTTTACAATTCCAAAAATGAGGTTCTTTGCAAAAACCATCGACCATTACTAAAATCTGAATCCGATTATTTATCATGAATCACTAACTAAAAATAGCTATTAAAAGTGGAAGCTAAGTAAAACAAAATATCGCCACATGGCGCTTTTATATCTCTGTCTTCTAAGAATCATCAAATAGTTTCAGTGAAGTGGATGAATCTTCTCATACTCTGACCATTTGACAAAGAGTTCC
>JASDQU011508168.1:0-22688 GCA_032191745.1 Picea mariana
CAGCTCCGTGTTTCAGCATCTACGACCTCAGACTGTGTAGCAGCTCCGTGTTTCAGCATCTGCGACCTCGGACTGTGTAGCAGCTCCGTGTTTCAGCATCGCTTCTGTGTTTTAGCAATAGGCCTTGAATGCAAATCTGCAGTTTTGGACACTTATGCATTTCTAATCAATGGTTAAGTACAAAAGTGATGTAAAATATTATGCAAAACAAATTAAGCATATAGTAATGAGAAAGGACGTTGTATACCTTTGAGATGGTCAGACAAAGTGATAGTGTAGGTTCAAATATAGGTGATCAAGGGTATAATAATGGCAAAACGTATAGGCAAAAAGGTGCATAGTGTGGTCCTAACAAGCCCCACACTCATTCACCCCCCCCTCTAAGTGTGGTAGGTGTGTCCAACAATCTCATATAATCTCATACATATATTTACTTACTATATTCAATTGATATTTCTGGTGTGTAATTATTCTATGATAACAATATCATAAGGAAATAATTATCAGATCTGAAAATAAGAAAATTCAATAGGGAGTATGTGAAGAAAGGAGCATGAATCCACTGAACCATGATTAGATCTTGAAAATGACTAAGTACCAAGAATCAGTTGGACAGGGATCTCAAAAAATAACTAAGTATCAATACATCACAGAGATAGTGAGCACGATGGAGAATCAAAAGTATGTGAAGAAATAAGGGAGAACCCACGAACCCAAAGTGAGATCTTGAAAATGACTAAGTACCAAGAATCGGTTGGAAAAATATGTCTCTAGAAATGGCTAAGTATCAAGAGTGGATCGTTCATATGGATGAGGCCATGAATTATCAAAGAACGAAGATGCTGCAAGACGCGGTGAGATCTGGAAATTGTCTAAGTATAAAGGATGACTAAGTATTGAGAGATCCAACGGCCCATGAGGTTTCCACTTGTCACAGATCAAAAGGCCCATATGGTGAGAGATACAAAGGCCCATGAGGTCACCTCTTGTCACATATCATATGGACAAGAGGGTGAGAGATATGTCGCCCCATAAGGTCATCACTTTCACAAGATCAGAAGGCCCAAAGGGTGAGAGACTCTACAACCTAGGAGTTTTCCACTTATCACTGATTGGATGGCCCAGAGGAAGAGAGATCTGATGACTCATGATGTATCGTAGACCCATGGTGAAATACTTATAAAATTTTCTAAGTATGGTTGCAAAGTGAGTGCGGAAGAATGCGAAGGTGCATTTTGGAGGTCTTGAAGGTATGGAAATATATGCCTTATACCCACGGTGAAATACTTGGAAATGTGTCTAAGTATAGATGCAAAATGGGCATGGAGGAACGTGAAGGTACGTTATGGAGGTTGTGGAGGTATGAAAATATATGATTTAGACCCATGGTGAAACCATCAAGATGACATATCAACAAATGAGGCTGATCAGAGATCTGATATGATGGTAGTTGTGAGTTGTAGGCTTGAGATATATGAGACTTGGATCAATGGTAGAGATCAATTCGAGGACCATATTAGATGGATGTTGAGCATTGAGGGGGTATTGTGTGTTTTTTTTGGGTGATGAGTAGATCAATGGTTGAGATATAATAAAGGATATCATCCAATGACTATTGTTTATTGTGGTTGTATGGCATGTTTGGTGGAAAGTAAGAAAATCGATGATTGATATTAGATCAAGGGAAGATTGAACGACAACCGAGTGTTGAAGTATGCACTGTGGTTTGAGAGAATATCTCATAGGAAACCAAATGGAGTCTATGCCGATTTCTAAGGAGTGTCATAACATGATTTTGAGGATATATGGAGTCGACTTCATGGACATACTTTTGTATGTGGACAAATTCATGGAAGTATGGAATGTATAAATAATGATGCTCGAATCCAATTTAAGGGTGTGAAATAATTGAGAAAGGATGGGAGAGTGAGGAGTTCTGATTTTGCAGAACTGAAAGAGGAATAAATTGAAGAGTGAAAAGTGTGAGTAAGTGTGGATTCTATGAAGATAATCTATGATGCTCTGAGGTATGTGAATTCTAGAGAATGAAAGGAAGCTAACGTAAGGGTGGCTGGGAGGTGCAAGGTCAAAGAAACTTCTCGAACTATGCATATTGAGAACTGTGATAACAGAGACAGAAAGATAGAGTTGTGTGGGTGAAGGATTTAAGGAGAGAGATAATATGGTATCGTCAACAACATGTGGAGTTTGATGTTTCCAGCACAATTGGTACCTAAAGGCTCTAGTGAGTTAGTGGTCAACTAAGGGGATTGGTGGGCCCTAGAGGTTGGTGCCTGCAAACGTTATTTTTGAGTTGGTGCTAAGGAGAGGAGATTGGTGTCTTTTGCAGTTTGGTTCCTGCAAGAATTATAACAGTAGGTTGGTGCCTACAAGATTTTATAAAGAATTTTTTCTGTGGTTTTCTCCCATTGGGTTTCCACGTTAAATCTCTGCATATAATGAATTATATGTTTGTATGTGCATTTCTCATTAACTATTTATAATTAGTGAAGTAACAAATTGGTAAAAATTGTAAGATAATAAAAAACAATCTTATACTAAGTCACCCCCTATCTCAGAGTAAGTGTTCCAACAAATCTCTCATCCTTTTCTTTATTTTTTTCCATTCTATTTTGTGTGTATGGTGCCTTGAATTTACTCATAGGGATCGATGTTAGGATATAATTTAGACACTAGGATGTAGTTAAGGTCAACTTGGTCTAATGTAATATTAGGTTAAAGTGTGCATTTAGTGTATTTCCTTAGTGTTCTTTCGTACTTTACTAATATGAAGGGCACAACAATGTCCTACACATGTGTGATATAATGGTTCAAACATCTATTCGATATTAATGATACTTCATTCTAATGCAATAAATATATAATTATATAAGCATCAATAAATAATAATAACAATAATAATTAGTAATTAGTAATTAATGAAATGACACATCCTAATGAGAGGACAGGACTTAACTAAATAACACGACCATTCAACCAACACGACTAGTCAACAAACACACACACACACACCATCATATAGGTCATTGCATATCATTCTATCTCATATCTAATTTTTATTCAATATAATATTTATCTGTATGGATTATTTTATGTTATCCCATTTGTTTTGGATATTGAATTTATCAGCCAAGTTCCTCATGTCATATTCAGGAAATGAACTTTGGTATCCGAGCCACTTCTTGACCTGGCTTTGGGCCACATTCAATTTTTTTTCATAGTTTCTCTAAAATTTAGGTTTTTGACCACATAAGGCCTTTGGCCCTTTACTGTTTAGAAATCTAGTTGAAGAAGAATATGTCCACTGCAAATTTAAAGAATAACATCCAAGCATGGGTCCAAATGTTTTGAGTAGTTGTTTTTGTCTTTATGGGAGAATAAGGTGGATTAGCAAACGCGACACTTTGCTTACTTTTAAGAGGTTAATATTTTTTTGTAGTCTATATAGCATGAATCTCTTCTTCAAATTATTCTTCTTCCTCAGCCTCTGTGTAAACTTCAAAATTATGAAGTATGTCTAATATCACTATTGTTAATTCACTTCTTTAGTTTATTCTTGTACTTATTCATTTGAAACATCATGTTGTGTACTTATTTAGTTTCATCGTGTAATTCTTCATTGAATATATGATCAATGATATTTATGGATTATGGAAAAATCTTCTCTAGATGGTTGGTCTGATGTATGTGGCAGAAATGGTCCATGTCTATGTCATCTACTTTCACAAGATTGTTCACCATAGATTTTCTTGGTGTCTTACACACAACTATCATCTTCTTTTGAAAGGGATTGAAAGTGTTTTTCCACAAGTTCTTTCTATTGATTTGAAATGGAAAATATCATTTCACATTTTCTACATCACTCATTGCAAATTTTCCATGTCCATACTTGAATCTCTGTGCTTAGATTTGATGTTTGGATTTGTCAATAATAAGGACTTCTTTGGATTTTCAGCAAGAGTTCCTTTCTTCTCTCGGTCTATGTTTATGATATGTATTCGTAATTTATCTCGATGCTTTGAGAGTGGGAAAAACTAGATGAATTAGCTTGTGGGATCATTTTAGTGGCAGGTCTCAGTTTGGAAACTTGGGGTCTGGGAACTTCTAGAGCCATTTTGAGGCATTAAATGACACTTTTTGGGGTTCTGGTGTTGAAAACATGCACCCACCCCCTTCACGGTGTTCTACACTTTGATACCTTTCAAACATTTCAAACCATGCGTTAATCGAAGATCGTATGCAAATGTATGCCTCCTACAATTTGACCTCTAGTGTTGACCACCATGGTAGAAGAGGATGCCATGTCAACCATCGTTACTCATTGTTATAACCCTAATTTTCACTAGACATGAATACCTAGCAACAGGCCATCTTACTTACTATTTTTTCCAAGCCAATACGGAATATCTCTTCTTAAAAACTAAATTTTTGAAGATGTACGTGCCCTACACCACTACTGCCCACGTATGTACTCTAGCTGCACCACTACTGCCCTCGTACCTACACTAGCTGCACCATTACAACCTTCGTATACTCATAAAAGTTGCAAAAGAATAAAAAGTTGCAAGGGATTCGTTGAGATTACGGGCTGTAATGGTGCAGCTAGCGTATGTACATGGTGAAAATTAGGGTTATAACACTCATGCATATGGGAGCCATATACATGTGAGAAATTTGAAGAAGAATATAGAAGTTCAAAAATCTTATCACAATTGAAGGTTGAGGAAGTCAAAAACCTAACCCTAGATGACTATTAGGCTATGTTAAATACCAAACTGCCAGGAGGAGAAGGTGTTCCATTCTATGTTATTGTATTTGTTCCATAGTATATTAGAACAAATGGGAGTGGTAAATTAGAGAGAATAATAGAGGGGGTTAATGTTTTGTAGTAGCCTAATAGGCCATAGGTCTTAGGTAATTGCATACAAAGTGCACTTGCATTATTTTCATCCCAGAGAAAGGAGAGCAAAGAAGCCTCACCTTCTTGCTAGTTTTTCTCCCGTAAGGGTTTCCCAGAGAAAATATTTGTGTTATTTTGTGGATGGTGTGTGATTGTATTTACCTCATCTCTATTTTCCACATTTTATCTATTTCACGCATAAGTGGAAAATCAATAACTAAAGATTCTAGAATCTAAAGGAATTTAACCTTCATAGTGTAGATTTAGATTTGATTTATTAGATATCTTGTGAGAAATTGTTCTAGTGGAACATCCACGATAGTTTACAAATCAATTTCCCTTTAAATTTGTCATTTTTGTCTCCATTTTGTGATCTTCTTCGAAAGCAACTGTAAATGTTTCCTCTCTTCCTCTCTTGGTGAAAATGGCAATGGACAATGGGATAGAAATGGAATAGAACTCTATCAAAATTTATTTAGTATGATTTGATTCTATTGGAATTTTTTTCAATGGACTAGTAACTCATTGATTAAAATCGTTTATCCTCTCCTATGACTCCACATTCATTCTTGAGAATATAGGGATAGAATAATAGGGGTTTTTCCATCACCAAACTTACCTATAAACATAGTTTCAAAGTCTATTCAACTTGTGATATATCCAACTACTAATTTCAATACCAGGTAGATGCTTTATTCTTGAATGTAGAAGGAAATAAGTAGCATACCAAATCTTCATGCCTCACATTAAGTAATCAAATAACTTGAATAAATTTCTTGATGTGATATTATAGAGGCCCTAACTTGTCTAGATTGAACTTAGGTAGAAATATATCTATGTTCTTTGGTATATCATGGGTAGATCCTAACACATTTAATGCATATGAAACCAACCAAATGGGTTGATTCAGTTTATTTTCAGCCATGTTGTCTACATTGATATTATGTAAAAAGAAGGTTAAATGGGTAGATTCATAATCTGTGTTTGTATTGCTTAGGAGTAGGAGTAGGTGGGATTTTCTCTAAGGGTTATGGAATTTCATTAATTACATGAGAGATCAATCTACAAGGCTACCTACAAGGGATTCTTCTTTGGTGTCATCTTGAACTCATCTAGACCATGTATGTTGGGGTGACTCATCCATAACTGGTAAGGGATTGATTTGACAAGTGTAATTACAAGTAAGACAATGAAAGTTTTGAAACTCTTCCATCCGAATAGAAAATTGATGTTTTATTTCAGATGATGGATAGAAATCAGCTTGTAGCTCAAATTTAGGTTGTAAAGGTATTATGTTATTGATCTAGGATCTTTTCATCTATGTGACATATGAAAGAATCGTATTGAATGAACATAAATTAAAGTGCACCATAAAGAAGGAAAAACTCAATAATAAAGAGACATAATCATCAAATCTGAATGCAAAAAATTGATAACGGAGTTCGTCCCTGATGGACTATGTCTCTGGGTCCTTCTCTCAAATGGGTAGGCCTTTTTATTAATTCAACAAAACAATTTGGCAAAATACATAAGTATACCTCATTCTAGAATTAAGCTGTAGAAGTTTTCCTCAGATCAGAAAACATACAACACCATTGAATTCGTCGCGTCGAATTACCCAAAAAGGATTGTCACCATGCCTCAATTTGACTCTGGCACTCCTAGGCCCATGAAAAATATCGTCTCAGTTTCCGTGCCTGCAACTTGCAATTAATTCTTTAAATTCTTCCTTGTAAAATGTGTATGGTTGTACCGTCGAGCGCCCTCCTCCCATGCATTGGAAAATTTTGTTTTTAAACTAAAAGGTGGTCGGATTGTACAACATGGTCGTTTGGCCCAATGATTATTAGAGGCTATATTAAAGTGTTGGTTGGGGAGGTCCTGGGGTCGAACCCACGAGCCTCCCCATTTTGGATAATGTTTATAACAAATGCCATAAACATCTTACACAGTCAACTGCCACGTCACCTCCTGCCTGGTCAGCTTGTCACATCACCTGCCAAGTGGTTGTACCAATTCCATGTGTCTGCCACGTCATGTATGTTCCGCCACGTGGATGTATGAACTGCCACATAGAACTTTTCCATCGATCCACATACCAACCGTAAAATGCTAAAAATGGGTGACATGTGGCAGCTTCTAGTGCTACCACGTCATCATGCTGACATCATCATGACACATGTCGATCTATTACTGTGCCACATAACCTGTATGGATGATGACATCATCCATACTGATGATGATTTCAGCAGTACGAATGTTGACTCATCCCTGCTGACTGGGCTAGGTTGAACAAAATTTTGACCGCGAATATCTTTTGATTCGTAACTCCTTTTGACGAACTATTTATGTTGTTAGAAATCTTGCGACGTGCTCTTCACGATGATGCCAATTTTGCTGAGTTTTGAGGACTTTGGATATTTTCCTTTTCTCCCCTTGTCGAGACCATTCTGAGATTCCTAAATAACTTCTGGGAATTCTGAGTTATCCTTAGGCCTCCCTAGATCCTTTTGGATTAGTTATTAAACTACACTTTAGTATCCTGATAAAAGTTCAGTTTTGGACTTAGTTCCTATAGTCATGCTCGCAAGTCATATTCATTTGTTGGTTGTTTGGGTTGTAACTTGTGATTATTTGTGTTAACAATAATTCACACAAATTACTTAAGTTGTCATCCATATAAGGGTGTCTCCCTCTTTCTAGTGCCAAAATGTTGATGTGGTTAAATGTATTTTATCAACCAAACAAGTTCACTTGGTGAAACTTTCTTATAATAAAACATTTATGGGAAAAGCCTCTCTGGACTATTTCCAAAGATTAAACATTCAACAATCCATATAGAATCCAAGTGTGTAACTGTAAATTCAATACTTAAAAATTATTCATTGTGTTTCATAAATCTTATCTGTGAGGACTATAATGTTTCCATGATGAATTCATAAAAGAAACTTATATAGGTCATTCTATTGAGTTCCTTTGCACAACCAATTTGGATTTAAATTTATTAAAGTAAAAATAATTCAAAGTCATTTTTCTTGAGGTTCTGATGCGAGTTCCTTCTATAAGTGATCCTCTAGACTCTTGGAGAGAATGTCCTCTTAGATAGATTGTTAAACCATATGAAAATTTTGTTAAAATGGATTGAGAGGGCATTGATCCCTAATATAAAACCATCCTATAATGCATTCAAATATGTACTTACATTTATTCTAAGGTAAACTTGATTTCATCATGATAATCCCATCTATGTGTGTGTAGTTGGATCCTTCACCAAAATAGCTTATGAATGTTATGATCATGGTTTTCCTCTTCTTCAAATTGTTGGAAATGAATAAATATGGAAATGCTTACTGGAAGTTGCAATTAAAAGGGTATTAAGATTTCATGAGGTTTTCACAATTCACAACAACTATGTCTCTTCTTTGTGGATTGTTGTAAGTAGAAAAAAAAATTGAAAAACAAATTATCCTTAACATTTACAACCTTCTTCCAACCCTTTTGTACAAGTATATCGATCCTTCCTTCACTCAAATATTTAAAGCTTGGAAACAAAGATGATGTTAAGTTTACATTTGATTCAATGCACATGTGAGTTTTTATAATCCATGACTTGTCTCTTATTTCCAAATGATCCTTCACAATGGTGTGCCTTAATCGCAGAGTAATGAAACCATTGAATTTCCTTATGTGAGTTGTATCTTATGGTAATGATCATATTCATACTCGACAAACTTCTTAAGGTATGGTTTTTTTTACCATTTGAAACCATTAGAGCCTCAATAAAAGAGATAAATGGTTTTAGATCATCTCATGCAAGGAAAGTTATGAATCCTGGAAAGCCTTGGCTTAATGACTCTCAAACTAAACAAGGTTGTTTTCACCTAATCTAACAACCTAGAATGTGGATCCACTAACATTAAAAACCTATTTTAAATCATTTTAAAGTTAAAATGGGTATCTGAAAGAATTTAAAGGGTGAGAACACTTGCATCCTCTAGCCAAATCAAAGTGAAGAAGCAATAAGGAATTTTTTGATTTAGTTAAAAATATCAAAGCAACCATTTATTACACATGAACAAGAATCCATTAGTCACTTAATTATTTCATGTCCAATAATCATCCTTTGATATAAAAAAATATTAGAGAAGAATTGATCTTGCTAGGGATAAATGAAGGTGATGAGTGGCTCATAAACTCAAAGAATAAAGAAACCATGACTTTGGTTACTCTAGTGAAGACATACAAATAAGAGAAATGGCTCGCTGACACCCACTATAGGTTTAGATTGATTTTTGAAAGTTTTGCTAATTGTTGGGGATGAAAAGACATTTTGCAAGTTACCATGTCTGTCCCAAGCAACAAGAGGTGTTATTCCCTTTCTCAAGGAGAGAAATTTTTTTACCTAAGAACCCAATCACTCTATTGAGATGGAAAATGTCTTTTATATGGAAAATTCTTTAATGGCTACCTAGGAATGCCAAACATGTAGTATAGAGTTACATCACATTTTTGGGGTGAAAATGCATTACCAAGGGTCTATGGATCGATGTGTAATAGCTCTAGATGAATGATAGAAGTGTCTATTGGTTGGAGAAGCTTTTAAAAACCATTTAGATGCATGAAATGAATATAAAACATCGTGAGCAACATGTTAAAGAAGAATCCTTCATGGAGTGAAAATGACAAAGAGAATGGGAATGGAGTGTTCATATTGTTGTTGTAGGCTTGGAACTAAGTATTTCATATGAAAAACACGAATATAATCCAAATGAATTATTGAGTTCACAACCTTGTGAGGAAAATCATTGACTTTGGAGAGTAAAAAAGAAAAAAGGTGAGGGATTTTCGTTTAAGAGGAAAATAGATAACCTCAAAGCCTTGTTTGGCAATTTCGTTTGGTTTAAAAATTCAACAAGTCTCCCAACCCAATGATTTTGCATTGATAGAGATAATTTGAACAAAAACATAATTTTTAGCATTTTCCTTGGCCTACTTTTATCGCATTTTGTCTAATTCATCCTCTAGGGGTGAATTGTTGGGTTCAATAGGTGAAAAATCCTTTAGATGCAATGATTTGGCACTTTGGCTCATCTAGAGAAGAAACAATATTGATGGAGAATATTTCTAAGTCTTTGAACAATGTATACTCAATTTCTTGCGAATGATATTTAATATTTCATATATTGAAATGATCCTCACATAGAAGAGTTGGGCTATTGCAAGGCTTCTTTGGCTCTCTAGAAACTATGGTGAGTAGTTAGGATCCAACGCTTTTGTTGTTATTTTCACACCATAAAAAGGAGAGATTATCTACAACTAAGTTTCTAGTTCAATCATACAACATTCAACTTGATCATGATGTCCTAAACGAAGCAAAAGAATACTCATTGAACCATTAAAAATTAATTAAAATGGGAATGGTGAAACCCTTTGGTTTTTTGGGTTTGTAAAACCATAACCCATTCTCATACCTCAAATCATCATTCCACCTGTAGAAATTGCCTAGTTGACAAGAATTTTTTAAATGTGCATTTTGTACTTGTAGTCCTCAAAATTGAGTTTTATTAGTTTTGTTGAGTTTGTAGGCCCAAAAATATCTAAGTAACCTATTTATAATTCCCAAAACCATTTTATCTGGACAAATTTTTTTAGGCAAACAACGCTTGAAGGCAAAAGTCTAGGCATTGTTTGGAGCACTACTTTGTTGGAATAAAAAATCTCTATGTGATAGTTATTTTGGATATATGAATTTAGTCCATTTAATGATGTCTCGGATATCATCACACAAGAAACTAATTCTTAATCGTTAAGGTGGCCTTTGGGCCCCAAACTGATTTATGAGGAAAATATGAGGAAAACATGGTAAAAATTGTCACCTTGCTTTAAAACTTGACTCGAATATTTTCATTAATAAGGAATAAGTGTGATAATCTTAAACAAGGCTCGAAACTATACTTCCATGCCTAGGATTATTCATTCCCTTAACCTTGCCACTTCACTCACCATTCTCACTGTGCTCTTCATTGTGTTTTCAATGTCAAAACTATGGATCTCATGACACAAATCTATGGGCTTCATGACCATGATGTTTCTTCATAAAACGTAGCTTGACACCACTACCATATGTTTTGAAACATTGTCTATATACCCCTTTCATGTCATTGCATAATTGCATTTCTACTTACATATTCATTTCTCCGCTTAATGATTCAATACCCAACCTCTTATGCCTTTTGTTGAAGGGTTATGGTTGGAGATTTTCTTTCCATTATTAGATAGGGTAAGGAATCCATACACAATAGCAAGCATTGAAACATGTTAAACCATGAAATCATATAAGCTAATAACCAATGGACTACACAAATGACATTCTTGTACCACAACAAGAACATGAAAGCAAAATAAGATTCAACCAAAGCATGAAAAAGTAAATCAAATCTATATTGTCATGAAGAAAAAGCAAGATGGCATTAAATAGAACCAAGCAAGATCATGAAGAATGATGGAAATTGTCACAAAGTTGTTTTCAAAGCACAAGGGAGAAATGCAATCTATTAGTACTCTCAACACTCAGATTCAAATGAATCATATAACATTCATGAATCAAACCCTGGAAATAAAAACAGCATTAAACATTGAAAGTGATTGAGTCTAGATATGTAAATTCAATACGGAAACTCGAAAAGAAATCCCCAAAACTTGGGACGAGTTGAGACACTACATCACCACATCACAATTATCATATAAGAGCACCTAAGAGAATACTTCTATATATCATCCATTACATAACACGAGAGAGTTTGGTGTTAGTCAGAGTTTCATATTTAGATTGGGTCAGTTCAATAATTATATGAAATCAAATTCAAGATATTGTTTTACTCTTTGCAGTGGCACTATAGAGTGGAGTTTGAAGTAGTGCCAAATGCTTTCTTTGTCTACAATGGAGACAAAATACATAGCAGGAACCTCAATATGTTGTCAGAGAATTTGACTACAGAGATTTTTGGAATTTCATTTCTACATTGTTATCAGTGTCAGAGAATCGTTTGGCAATATATTTTTACAAAAGGAATTGACAAAGAATAGATTTGTTTTATTAGCAAGGAAGGATTTGTTTCAATCAGCAAACAACCAAAACAGGAACCACTGTGTATTAAGTGGGAGAATGTTCAGGAAAGCAATGATTAAAGCTTGTTATCACAGTGTCAGAGAATCACTTGGCAATATATTTTTACAAAAGGAATTGACAAATAATAGATTTGTTTTATTAGCCAGGAAAGATTTGCTTCAATCAGCAAACAACTAAAACTGGAACCATTGAGTATTAAGGGGGAGACGGTGACTTAAGCTTTCAGAGCACGGATTTCATAATTTTGTTTTGTTTTTGTAATGATATGGCTCTCAAGTGTTCGATCCTTATCAACTAACGAAGCTCTACACTGTTCAACTTCCACCTACACGACCATGTAAACCTTGGTGAGCTTCCACGTACATGACCTAAACACAAAATTATTTGTATTCCCACGCTAATGCGCTTATATGCTTATATTCATAGATGCATTATGAAATTATTTTAATCCATGAATTTAGAACTTCAATTTATATAAAGAATTCTCATATTAACGATCTTATATTCTTATATTGACACATGCATTTTAAAATTATTTTAATCCATGAATTTAGAACTTCCATTTATCAATTTATATAAATTTATATAAAGCATTCTCATGTTAACGCATTTATATTGGAAGATGCATTCCAAAAATTTGGAGAATAAAGCAATCTCTTAAACAACATGGATATTCGTAATCGTACAATCTTTGGAAGGAAAATTGGCACAGGGGGATTTGGGCCTGTATTCTGATGCAGGAGCATCGCCTTCAAAGTCAAAGAAGCAAGCGTGGAGGTAAAGATATGGCATCTCAGCATGACAACATTTCAAATCAAGATTTAACTCAGAAATAAACGAGTTGTTGAGATATTTTGGAAACAACATTTTTAAGTATATCTTGTTTGTAAAAGTCTTATACAACTGTAAGGAGTTGCAGATAGAGATTGTCAGCTCTTATCTGGTAATAATTGATATTTATTGTAATAGGAGAAGGTAGGTAACCGCTAGAACCTGATAGGATAGGTTGCAAACAGGACGAAGAGAGCTCCTAGAGCCACTCCTTAGATAGTTTGTTGTTGTATTGTAAGAGTAGTGATAGCAGAGTATCAAAAGAGTAGAACGGAGTAGTAGAGTAACAGAGAGACAGTGAAGAACTGTAATACTATGTAATTTTTTCATGAATGAATAAAACAAACATAATTGTTCCAATTCCTTGGACAATATTCATTTTGATGAGTGATTGAATGAATGATACATTATGTGGGTGTTTTAATTCATTTCGTTTATGCATAATTGTTCATGGTTGATCATATGAATTTGTGACGAACTGGATAAGTTTCAATTGTTTCTCTTCTGAAACCCATATGCAAGGTGTGCATCTTGTACGCACGGAGTGCATCGACAGAGTCTTGAATTGACTCGGAAGAGTTCAAAAGGAGCAAAGGGAACTTAGACCAAGTGCAAGGAGTGCACAACGTCAAGGAGTGACTAAGCGTCGAAGAACCAAAAAAGAGGAGCGCAAGGAGTGCGGGAATAAATTATTTCGAAGAAATCCTTCAATCTGAGTTTGTCGAGATTCTGGGAACGCAAGGAGTGCGTGGGAGATCGAGATCCTCAAAGGAACAAAGCTCATAATGGATAGCTCTTTCAGAAGTGCAGACGGGACCCAAGAGACCGGGCTCATAGGAGGAGAAAAGGCCGAAGTCTTTGAATACTTGCAAAATCTTCCAAGTTAGGAAGAAATCAAAAGCTTAGGAGGAGGAGTGACAACAGTCGTCGGATCTGAGCACAGAGGATTGATAGTCGTCCGATCAAGGTAAAGTGCACAGACCTTAACCCTTTGTGTACACAGGGGAGCGAACTTACCGAAGTTCCAAAATCCAAGTTCCAAAATCCAGAGGATCGATAGTGGTCCGATCAAGGTAAAGTGCACAGACCTTAACCCTTTGTGTACACAGGGGAGTGAACTTACCGAAGTTCCAAAATCCAAGTTCCAAAATCCCAAAGTGATTAAGGACTGTTCACCGTCAAGAAGGACAGGTGGCACAAGATCTACAACTTCCGAAGTTCGTAGACAAGGAGGAGGTGAAGTAGCCGAAGACCCGAAGTAGATCCAAGACGTTGATCACCAGGAGACACGTGTCAAAAAATATGAGACTTCAGGGAAAATTGCTTCAGGGGATTTCAAGTGTGGAGAGTGTCAAACTCCTGAAGTCCTAAAGCTCGAAGAAAATCACAATCGTCCATTGTGAAGGGAATGTGGCGGAAAGCCATCATTTTCGGGTGAAAGCACTTTGGAAGGAAACAGGTGAGGAGGAGTTGAAACTCCCGAAGCTCGAATAACCGAAGTGAATCATAGTCGTCAGATCTAGAGGGACACGCGACAAAGATCTATAAATTTCAGATGAAAGCACTCTGGGAGGAATGAGCGTGCGAAGGTTTGAAACTTTCGAAGTTTGAATACCCGAAGTGAGGCACAACTGTTGATTTGTGAAAGGCATGTGTCAATAGATCGTGCACTCTGGGTGAAACGCTCCGGGAAAAAGCGAGTGTGGAGAAGTTGAGAATTGAGACTTCCGAAGCCCGAAGATCCGAAGCTAATTGTAGCCGTCGATCTACGGGAAACACGCGTCAATAGATCGCGAACTCTGGATGAAATCATTCTGGGAGAAAGTGAAGGTTAAGAGTTAAAAACTCTGAAGCCCAGATTTCTGAAGCAAATCAAAACCGTTGATCTGAAAGGGACACACGTCGATAGATCGTGAAGATCTGGGAAGGCATGCTCCAGAGAGAAGGAAGAAAAGAGGGTTAGATCCCAGCCATCGGTCAAGAGGCATCGACCGATATCATGAGAACAATGGTCACGTTGAATTGAGGAGATAGAAAGTGCTCCGACTTTAAAAATTTGAGAGTGGGCCGCAATCGAAAATACAGTATTGCAAAAGGGACACGTGGCGATTGGTAGTGAATTGCGGGGAGAAAAGAATTTTGGTTTCAAGCCACTCTTGGTCGCGCCCGCAATAATGTGTTTACATTAGGTCATATCCAGGAAGGGGCTAATGGAAAAGGAGCTAGCACCTGAACTTTGATATTTCAGAAGCGCGAAGGGAGAGGTCGCGGGTATCATAAGACCTACACCAGAAGCTGAAAGGGCCTGTGTTTAGTTACAAAGTGAGACCATCAAGGTTTCAAAGAGTCAATATTGCTTAGAGAATCAGAGATCCTTGACTGGGAGGTCGTGTAGCCCGAAGGAGAGTAGGGGGGCTACATCATATTCTATGGCCGTCTTCAAGATGGACTGGAGGTGGCCTAAGGAATTCTCAACAGAGGTATATAATGGGTGCTTAATCCTCCAATCAATTGAAGTGAAATAATGGACATCTCGACAATTGATGAACTCCATATGTAATTTTTAAAACCGCCAAGTGTTTTGAGTTAGATTGCCACGTTTCTTTCCTCAAACGACAACATTGGGTCCTTTCTGGGCATTATTTAATATAATTTTTTCTCCTATATAGAGTGTGAAAAAGGATCGAGTGCCTCTGTGTTGCTATATTTTTGTTGTAGAGTTTTTTTTTCAACAAAGTGTCTGTGTGCTATCATATTTTTGTTGTAGTGTTTTTTTATGCAATAGAGCCTCGTTGTGTTGTTGTATTTTTCTGAAACAGATTTGTGTTCAATGTGATTTATTTTACTGGATTAATCGAATTCGTATTGAATTGCATGTATCTTAATTGATCAATTTCATAATTTGTTTTTTTATTATTAAAACTTAGCATTTAAAACCGAGTGTTTTTTTCTCTACTGAGCAAGTGTTTTTGGGGAATTTCTTATCTAGACAAAATCTATGTTTGTTGGGATTGATTTTTAACTGTCATTTAAAACAATTTTTGCTCAGATTCTTCATTTGGTATCATAGTTAGGTTGATCACAACATTTTTTATTTTGGAGAAGGAGAAATGACCCATAATTCAAATGCAGTACAGTACCAGATTCCTCTTTTCGGTGGGGAAAACTATGAGTACTTGTGTGTGAAGATGATAAATTTTATTATATCACAAGATTTATGGATGCTTATTTATGTAGGTTACACAAAGATGGATAATCAGACAACCTACAATTCTCTCTCTATTGATCAAAAGACGGAGTAGAAGGAGAATAGAAAAAATGATGTCAAATCTTTGTTCATCCTTCAAACTGGAGTTGACATCAAAATGTTTCCAAAGAATGCAAAATGTACTAAGTCCCATGATGCTTGGGAAACCTTGGAGAAGGCATACAATGGATTTGTAAAGGTAAAAGTTTTCAAACTCCAAATGCTGAGAAGAGATTTTGAATCTCTTACTATGAAAGAAAATGAAACTGTTGAATCTTTTATTACAGAGTTCAAAATATTGTGAATGGTATACATCCTCCTCGTGAATCTCTTGAATATAGGAGGATTGTTGAAATTTTGTTAAGAAGTCTTCCTACAAAAATTTATCTTGTCACTATCTGTATAGAGGAGTCAAGGGATTTATCACAACTAACCCTTGTTTATATGTTTGGAATCCTTCAAGTATATGAAGACATGTTAAAAAGGAATGAGGAAGCTCGATATCAAGCTTTCCAATGCAAGTTGAAAGCTGATGACAAGAAGAAACAATCTTCCACTACCATGAATGATGATTCTACTTTTTCTTCATCATCAAATAGAGGAGGTAGAGGTTGTGGAAGAGCCAGAGGAAGAGGAGGTCGTGGTAGAGGAAGAAGAAACAACCCTGGCAGAGGTAACATTCATTGCAACTATTGTAATAAAGATGAACACCTTGAAATCTATTGTCTTAAGAAGAATAAAGACACATGTCAAGAAAATTTTAGTAAATATGAAGGTGAAAAATATCAAACTTTCTTTCTCACATGTAACAATTTTGATGCCAAACATGATTTTTTATAGTATTTAGATAGTGGCTACTCAAATCACATGAAAGGAAACAATTTTTTTTTTGTAAAGTTAGATGAGAATGTGAAGGGGAAAGTAAACTTTGGAAAGGATAATGAGGTAGAAGGGGAAAAGGTACCCTTGCCATAAAAGTCAAGAATGGAAGTATTATATATATATATACATGATAGTTTCTGTGTTCCAAGTTTAAAGCATAATTTTATTAGCATAAGGAAACTAAATTCTAAAAACTACAACACTATTTTTGAAGGAAAGTTTTGTAATATTTTTGACAACAATGGCGTTGTTTCTTAATTTCCTATGACAGATGATAGGATGTTTTTGTTAAGTATGGAATCAGGTGTATCTTTCTTGAAATCCTCGGTTGATGAGTCGTGGTTCTGACACAAGAGTTTTGGGCACCTTAATTTTGGATCCCTTTCCTTCATAGAAAAGAAGAAATTGGTAAGAGGTTTTCTTGCATTCATAGACCCAGATACTAAGATATGTGAAGGTTTTGCAGTAGGGAAGCAACATAGAGATAGTTTTCTTCATCATCATTTTAGCACAAGAGAACCTTTGGCATTAGTACATGCAGATATTTGTGGCCCTGTGTAGACTTTATCTCTTGGAAAGAATATCTATTTTCTTCTATTTGTAGATGATTTTTCAACGATGTCTTAGGTATATTTCTTTAGTGAGAAGTCTCAAGATTTCAGGTTCTTTCAAAAATTTAAAGCACTTGTTGAGAAGGAATCAGGATACTATTTGAAAGTATTGAGAACTAGTTGAGGTGGAAAAATCACCTCTAATGAATTCAAATAATTTTTCATCTTACATGGCATCATGAGGGAGTTAACTATTGCATATACTCCTCAACAAAATGGAGTAGCGGATGGGAAAAACAAAATAATTGTAGATATGGCTAGATGTATGTTAAAAGAAATGTGTTTTTGAAACATGTATTGGGAAGATGCAGTCCATAGAAATGCATATATCATCAACAAAAGTTCTACAAATATGGTAAGAAATTCTACTCCTTATGAATCTTGTTTTTGTAAAAAACCAACTATTTCTTATCTCAAAATTGTTGGGTCTGCATGCTTTGTTCACATCCATGCACAACAAATACATAAATTAGATGAAAAATCAGTGAAATGTATTTTCATTGGATATTAAGAAGAAATATAGGATTATATGTGTTTTGATCCACTTACTAATAATATTTATGTTAGTAGAGATGTGATCTTTGATGAAGGGGGAGTTTATCTCAAGAATGAAGGATAAGATAAAGTGATTACTCCACATATTGAAAAATTAATTTTTGATAACAGTGATCATTCTTTTCATATCTCTACTGTAAGAAATGTAGGCCCACCTTCAATTATTTCTCCATCAAAGGAATCTTCATATTCTCCGATAGCAATATCTCATGTTAATATGCAAACAACATATCCATCTAGTCCTAGAAAAACAACAAGCTCGAAAGAGATATATGAGACATCTAGGTATGTTGGTGATAAATTTTCTCTTTTTTCCTTTGCCCATGTTGAACCTTTTAATGTTAAAGAAGCTTGCACTGATGATCCATGGGTGCAAGTCATGGAGGATGAGATGTCACAGATTGAAAAAAATGATACATGGGAGTTAGTTTATATTCCTCAGGGAAAATCCACTATTGGAGTAAAGTGGATTTGCAAGCTAAAATTTAATATGGATGGAAGTATTTCAAAGTATAAATCATGCTTATTTTCAAAATAATATGTGCAACAAGAAGGTATTGACTATGAGAAAACATTTTCTCCTATAGAAAGACATGAAATTGTAAGAACCTTTCTTTCCATTGCACCTCAGTTAAAGTTAACAGTTTATCAGATGGATGTTTGATCTGATTCGTGGTGACCTTGATATCAATATGATCTGGTTATACATTCACTTAATGAAAGGATCCATTATAATATTTTTTTAATTGAACTTGACTTCATTAAAGGTGAACAAATGTTCTTATGAAAGGCTTGAATCCAAATTGAATATAACTTGGTGAATGTGCTATTAGTCTCATAATCCATTACTTAATGAACTTAATAATCATAATTGCGTAAATAAAAACATCCATAAGAAAACATGAAACAAGATCAACACATAAATCAAGAGATCACCAAATTGTTAAAGGTGTTCACCATGTATGGATATGTCTCTGGATCTGCTAGAATATGAATCACTTCATTATCCTTCCTTTAACAGAGCTAAAATATTCTCACAAAATGTGGCACAATTCTTTAGACACTAGAAGGGAGAAATTATCCCAAAAGGGGATTACATACAAACCATAAGAATGAGTTCTTATTTCTCTCCTCAAAGAGCTCTCCAAAAGGGCCTCCAAAATCTATCCCAAGAAAGGGGTTTAAATAATTTTTCCTAGCTGCATAATCCAAAAACACAAGATCCATAAATTTAGGATCCAATAACTACTCAAGGACAAAAATGAGAAATACCCTTAAATTCCTCCTTGATACTAGGAATCCACTTGTAATAAAGTAAGGAAAAGTCCAAACCAACCCATGAGACCCTTAACTTCCTCCTTAAGACTAGGAAGCTAATCTGTGAGTTGGTTTCTCACATACAACTAATTTCCCTTTAAAAGGACGAAACTAATTTGTGAGTTGGATTCTCACATAAAACTAATTTCTCATTTTTACAAATAATACGTGATATTTCCACTCACTCCTAGTATTCCTTTTCCCCCCCTTAAAGTTAGGAAACTAATTTGTGAGTTGGATTCCTCACAAAAATAATTTCCCTTTTTAAAATTAAATGAATAATATGTGAGATTCTCAAACTCACTTCAAGCATTAATCATTTTTCCAATGTGCGTGACTAAGACATGAGTTTCTCATACTCATTTTAAGTATTAATCATTTTTACAATTTAATTAATTCATTCATGAGTGTTATCGCACAATTTGTAGATACAAGAAAGGCTAAAGAATAGTAGGTCAAACTGGCGAAACAGGAACCTTCCCCACCCAATGTCACCACAATGGGGAGTCTCTTTCCATTTAGGGAGGCTAGGCCCAGGGGAGACATCCCCGGTAACCTGGGGTTTTGAAAGGGAAAAGGCTAATAGTACAAAGACAAAATTCCCCCTCAGATATTACCGCCAATCAGATAGTCTCGGCTAAACAACCAATAATAGAGTATAACCAAAGAAAAGAGAAGCACTTGCTTGAGACAACACAACAAGGAGACTAATATGTGCAATCTTGGTTAGTACTTCATAAATCAATGACTATATGATATTCAATGTAAGCAATTTGACAGTAAATATTGACGAAATCAATGTTTGCAAAATGGCAATGATAAATATGTCACTTGTCAATAAATACTGGAACGATGTAGCATTCAATGTAACAAATCAACACTCATTCCAATAAACGTTCTTAACTACCATTCAATTGCTTATAAAATGAAATGTTGTTGCATCAAGATGAAATAACCAAGGGTGATGTCAGCATTCTAGGGTTAGTGTAGTTAGGGTTTCAGTTCAAAATAGGTTTGAGAGTGTTTGGATTTGATTTCACTTCAACGCTAGAGGCTGGAGATCAGTTCCTTAGGGTTAAATGGAGTCAGAAGGTGAAGGACGTACAATTTGAAGGGGACAAGATTCCAAAGGACTAGAAGGAAAGGTTTCAAGGTGTTGCTAAAGTAGGGCCTCAAAGACGGAACCCTAGGGGAGATAGGCTCATTCTGGTGTTACAAAAGCAAGGCCTCGTGCTCTCTCCTCCTTCCTGGAAAACAACTAGCTCAGATAAAGCATAAAAAAAAGACGAGAGAGATTAAAGAGGGAGAGTGTTGCTATGGCAAGGCTATTTCTTCAAACCCTAAGGGAAAAACAACCCTAGGTGTAGATAACCTAGGCCTAGGATGTCTCCCTCTCTTGGATTTCTAAAGGTATGGTTAGCACAGGGGAGAGAGAAGCAAGGAGTGTAGCTATGGCTAGGCTCTCTTCTTCTCTTTCAATGGATAAAGATTTCTCTATCAGGGGACATGAGACAATGACCTATTTGTGTGTTTGTCCCCTAGGGTTTTGATTCAACAAGTTTATAAGCAATATGAAAGAAATTTAAACTACAACCATTAAATAAGAAGTTTTGCAGAAAAAACACTTACAATTCATGAAGAAATAACCATGCAAACCCTAGTTATAACACCTTCCTTCAAGAGAAACACCATAAATGCCAAAAAATATCTTCCTTCAACAAGTGCGCATCACTAGTTCAGCCCAAAACCCCAATAGGGCGCTAAAACTCAGACCTCACTATGAGTGAGTGATAATTGATGATAAAATGAGAGTCAAAACCCTCAATATATAGTGTATCAATGACCTAATTTTACTTTTTAGGTCATAAAAAGGCCGACAAGGCCATAATGTCAAAATCATATTGTTTTTACATTAAATGCTAAGTAAAAATCCCTAATCAAGTAAAAATGAGAGTAAAAGCCCCTTCAAGGGAAGCACTAGCCCTTTCTAGGGCAAATGAGACACCAAGGAGCAAAACGTTAGCCTCCCAAGGGCCTCTCCAACATGTCACATGTGCCACTGCTGCCCAATCTGCCTCCAAAAGCATCCATGAAGATGGATGACATCATGGTGAATATGGAGACATCCCAAGCCTTCCAAGGCTGGCATTTCACTAAAAAGGGGTCATTCCTCCCAGGTCTAGTCCTGTCGGAGTGCCTCTGATGGAATGTCCACTTCCTTTCCGGTGCAAAAGCCCTGATCCATATCCATCCTATCTTTACCCCCTGATGGGGTCTCATCATCCATATGGTGGGCTCTTCAACCCCATGGAGTTTCGAACTGATCATCTCCCCATGTGTACCGGTCCAAATGGTCCCTGTCTGTCGGGCATGGTCCTGCACATCAAAATCTACGCCCTCCATGGGCTCATCAATCACTGGGATCATAGCAATTTTAATCACATCTTATCATCAATATTATTAAAATATGCATAAAAACCCTAATACATCAGTCAATAGCTCAAAGGCATTACAAAAACCTACAACACAAGATTGGAGAAAAAGACAGGACGTCCTATTGGGCTAGTGTCCATAAGAAAAGGAAAGTTTCCAGGAAGATTTCATCCAAGCCATGTAAGTGAGTTGATGTGTCTAGGGGATGTCTAGACATGTGGGTGTAGTGAGGGCCAAGGATGCATAATGTTATATGTGGGTGCCTTTGTAGAAGGCGAGCTGTACCTATCGTGGATGCATTTTTTCCAAGCCCGGTCTTGCCTTTATTTTTTTTCTTGCTTTATTCTTTTATTTTCTTTTTCTTCTTCTTTTTCTTTTTATTCAAGGGCTAACCAGAGGACGTTGCCTTGGCATGGTGACCAGAACTGACAATGTTACCCACAAGTACTTTTACAGAGATGAGAAGGTTGGCTCGTGATGAGACCCCCTTTCCCTTGGCCATGCAACCAAAGGTCACTGCCCTAGCATGGTAACCAGATGGTGGAAATGACATACTGTTAGGTACCCATGAACCTAAAAGTCTGGCTCGTGATGAGACCCCCTATCCTCTAACTAGGTCTTGTTTGTTATTTTTTGGGTCCCTCTTGTCTCTTGCTGAGAGGCCTTTTATTGCCTTCTCGGGGATCCCTGGGCGAAAAATCTCGATGTTCTTTTACCAGATGCTTTTACCTTCTGGGCCTTTAGCCTCTTATTCCCATGAGA
>JASDQU011508168.1:22788-36354 GCA_032191745.1 Picea mariana
AGGGCCATGCTCAGGTCAATCCTGCTCTCGGTACTCCATGTCTAGGACCTGTGGGCCTCGAGACATGATCTCCTAGTTATCCCTAGAAATCGGGGATAACATCTAGCTACAACTTGGGGACATGTGCTCACCGTAGATCGCATGAGAACCTAAAAATCTCTGGCATAAACTACAGACCTGCTCAATCTCGATAGGGGCATCAGTAACAAAAATGGAGCGGTAATGCCACCCCAGCATACACATAGATATATATATAAACTAAAAGAAAACAATCAATAATGAAAATGTGAAAGCAAACTAACATGAAATGCAAATGGTATAATACACTAATACAAAATTCCTACTCACCTATTATTACCTGTAAAATCAGGTCTTCGGTGGGCAGTAACGCTTGATATGTAAAGCGTTCACTGGCATCTTCAGGGCTTCTCCCTCCATGGTCTCTAAGTTGAAAGAATTTGTACCTACACAACTCAATATTTTATAAGGACCTACCCATAAACTATCAAATTTATTGTGCATACCGGGTTTTTCTCTTCTCTTATCCCATAGCAGTACAAGATCTCCTTCAGTGAAGTTTCTTTCCTTAGTTTTATGGTCAAAGGTATTTTTTATCTTTTCTTGATTTCTTTTCATTTGACCAAACGCACTCCTCCTCGTCTCATCTATCTGTATTAGTTGATTGATCCTCCCTTGGATTTATTTTGCATCTGTAGCATATTGTTGAGCAAAGCGGAGGATAGGAATTTGGAGGTTCACAGGAAGTTTTGCTTCTAGTTCATATACCAGCTCAAAAGGAGTTTTTCCCGTGGAGGTTTTTGTTGTTATTCGATCTGCCCATACTGCATACTTTATTTTTCTATCCTAGGATTTTTTATTTTCCCCCAGAACCTTTTTCAAAATATTCATGAGGTTTTTATTGGTTGATTCTACCAATCCGTTCCCTTGTGGGTAATAGTTGGAGGAATGGGATAGGACAATGCCATATTTGAAGCAAAATTATACCAGGGCATATGAGCTGAAAGATTTAGCATTGTTTGTAGTGATCTTGGAAGGGACACCAAACCTTGTTATGATTTGGTCTTCCAAAAAATTCATGACTACTTCTTCGGTGGCCTTTTTTGTAGGAATAGATTCGACCCATCTAGTGAAACAGTATGTGGCTATTAGGATCCATCGGTAGCCATTACTTGAATTTTCCTTAAACTCACCAACAAAGTCCAAACCCCACTGCTGAAAAGGTGCTTCTATTACTATGGGCTTCAGGGGTTGCGTTGGGAGTTTTGGTTTACCGGAGAAGTACTAGCAGGGCTGGCAAGATCGAACATGTTGGTGGATATCGGAAAAAATTGTTGGCCAATAATAGCCAGCCCTTAGGATCTTGTGGGAAGTAGTGTGAGCTACAAAGTGCCCACCACAATATCTGGAGTGTAATTCTTCTAGTAGCTTCTTTGCCTCTTTTTTGTTCACACATCTAAGTATGACCCTGTCGGGATTTCTCCACCCAAGTCCATCTTCAGTCAGGCAGTATTTCATAGCTTTTAATCTCAAAGCCCTTCTTTTGTAGTCTACCAGATGATCGGGGAAAGATAGGTTCTTTAGATAGTAGATGATATCGGAATACCACTCATCATGCTCTAACTCACTGATCATCACGTTTACTTGCTCATTCTCTCCCATTTGTATGGCTTCTTGGTTACTCTCGGTCAACATCTGGGCCAAACCTTGTTGCTTTATTATTTTGGTGGGTTTTATCTCTAAGTCATACTCTTGGATTTTGGAAACCCATTTTCTTCTAGTACCCATGCAATCTTGTTGTGACAACACATCCTTTACAGCTGGTTATGGGACATAAGCCTTGATTTTATTGTAACTGACGTAGTTTCGAAAGTGTTTGAGGGACTTGACGAGGGAATACGCTTGTTTCTCAGTGATAGAATAATTTAACTCAGAATATCTAAGGACATTGCTCATAAAATCCATGGGATGTTCATAATCATCAACATCTTTTTGCATCAGGACACCGACAATAGTATCCTGGGATGCAAACGAGAAAATTATGAAATCTTGTGACAAATATGGGTTGATCAAGACAGGAGCTTGGGAGATAGAATCTTTAATATCTTCAAAGGATTTATTGGTATTATCATTCCACCTGAAGGCGACACCTCCCTTTAGCAAGGTGCTCAAAGGTTTTATCCTTTCGGCAAAGTTTGGCACAAATCTACGAATAAAGTTGATCTTTCCAAGAAAGGATAGTAAAGATTTTATGTTGTTTGGGGGGCAGACATCCTTTATTGATTAGACTCTTTTGGGGTCAATGGAGACTCCTCCCTGCAAAGCCACATGACCTAATAACTTTCCTTCATCAATACCAAAAACGGATTTCTTGGGATTCAGCGAGATACCATACTTTCTGCATCACTCGAAAACAATCCTGAGGTGTGAGAGATGGTCTTTCCTATCCTTGGACACAACAGTAAGGTCATCCTGGTAGATTTCTATGACCTTTTGTATAAGGTCCCTGAAGGAAAAATCCATCGCTCTTTGGAAAGTGGCACCGGCATTCATAAGACCAAACGACATTCTTAAGTACATAAAGGTTCCCCATGGTGTGGTAAATGCAGTTTTGAGCTGGTCTTCTCTTTTAAGCAAGACTTGGTTGTATCCTGAAAACCCATCCAGCATAGACATCATCCTTTCCCCTGTGACCCTTTGAAGCAAATGTTCCATGTTCGGGAGTGGGTAATTTTATTTCAAAGACAATTGGTTGAGGTTACGGAAGTCAATGCACAAACGTATGTCACCATTGTTTTTCCGAACAACTACCAAATTCGACATCCAAGAGGAATATTTGACAGGGGTTATGATGCCAGCGTCAACCATCTTATGGAGTTCCTTCTGTATTTGGCTTTCCAACTTTGGATTGATATGTCTTAGTTTTTTTCAGAAAGTTTTGGCTCCTTATACCAAAGGTATAGCAAGTTGGATGACGTCCCCCCTATAGGCTTTCAAATCATCATAGTTCCAAGCAAAGGTGTCCTTGAATTCCCTGACTAGTGCAAAAATTTCTATCCACTCTTTCTCGGTGGTTCCTTTACCTATTTTGATCATTATTGGATCTATTTATGTGCCGATATTGAATTCCAGGGCTTCATCAACTTGTTTGTTGGGTCTTTTTCCCTTGAAAATGTCATGCCTATCAAAAAGGTTTTCTAGGGGAACACAACCCTTTGGAAAGGTATTGCTTTGAAGGTTAATAACTTCCAGGTTCATGGAATTAGGTAGGAAAGAAATTTGTGAATTAGTGAACTCCTTGCTATTTTCCATGAACCTGATAATTTGATCTTCATCCTCAAAGACTTGCCAATACTCCAAGTTATCGGGGGCAGACGGTCTGAAAAGAACCTCCATCTTGCACAAGTCATGAAGAGGTCCCTCACAAGGATGTAAGGTAGAAGTAGAGACAGCAAGAGCATCCGCCATGTGGTTTTCCTCTCGAGGAGTGGCTTCAAGTGACATTATCTTGAAGGTTTTTGAGAGGGATTGAGCCATGTCTCGGTACTTCATCAATTTCTCATTTTTAGTGGCAAATCTCATCATAACTTGTGATACAATGAGGTCTGAGTCTCCTTTTTCCTTTAGGTGTGTAATGCCTTTGTCAATTGCTAAGTTGAGACCCAAAATCAAGGCCTCATATTCGACAATGTTGTTGGTGTAATGGAATTCCATCCTATATGAATGGTAAAATACTTCACCAGAAGGGAATGTCAAAACAATTCCAGCACCTGATCTAGAGTTTGAGTGGGATCCATCAAACTCTAAGGTCTAGATTTCTTTATTTTCCTCAATGGCGTCAATATCTAACTTCCCTTCTTGGACAAACCAATTATTGAGGTCACTGTCGATACACAAGATTTGGTCACTTGACTCATCAAAGGTTTCAACTGGGGAGCCTACAAGAGGTTCATTGTAGAGGGTGAAGAATCCTCCTTCAGGATGAGGGATAGTTTCCTTGGATTGTTGTGCATGAAATCTTCCATATAAGTGCTCTATAAGTCCTTTGTGATGGATAATACCTAAGTTGCTCACGACATCTATAACGACCACATCTATCAAGAAGGGAGTGTTGGGGCAGGAATCAAAGGCAATTTCTAGGTTTTTAATGATTCCCTTTGCAAAGTCACCTCCGATGTTTGGTTGTGAAAGGCTTAGGCCCAATTCATGCATAACCTCTTCCATCATCATGTTGGCTATAACATTTGGGTGCAGGAGACAGTTACTAAGGAGGGAGTCCTTGACTTGGAGAGTGGCGTAGAAAGGTGTGAACTTACCATTCTTGGAGAAAGGGTGTCCCACTTGGTGGATAAAGAGAGGAAAATATTCCGGAGGATCACGCTTAACGGTTTCAGGCGGGAAAGTCTCAAATTCTTCCCTCTCGTCCTGAGAAGGCTCCATTTCCAAAGGAAGTTCTTGAAAAGGGGTATTGATCTCATGGGAAAGGCTCCATTTCCTTTTGGGGGGAGCGAGTTCGACTTGGAGGACATCTGGGGGCTTAGGTTTTGAGACAAGCTCATCACTAGGGTTCTAGAGGTCATCATCTTGTGAGAGGTCAACCTGACAAATGTAGTCATCGAATTCAAGATTTCTCTCAATCTGAAAGGATAAGTCTTGTGCTTCCTCTAACGTTGCACATGACCGATCTTTGAGGGTGAACTGTAAGATTCCTTCTAAGGACTGTAGGTAATGTTAGAGGATAGCTTGTTCTGAGCTTAGTTTTGATCGGACCTTTTTGAGGAGAAGGTTGAACCTATCACTGAAATCCCTAACAGTTTCACAGGACCCTTTGCGAATGATAAAGTACTGGGAATAAGAATCTTGTGTATGTTCACTGTTGCACCATCTTATTCTAAAGGCCTTTTGCAGCTCTTCAGGGTTTTTTATGCTTCCTTTTGGGCATGCATCAATCCAAACTTTAGCATCCTCTACAAGAGAGATTGCAAAAAGTCTCATAAATATGTCAGGGTTTTCCTAACCAGCCAAATGAAATTCAAAGCTATCACAGAACTAGGCCCAATGTGAGTTACCAGGAGTTTCTTTTACTGAGAAAAGTGGTAACCAAGAACTCGCATCCTTGGGTAAGTCGTGTAACCCACCTTGGATGTTACTCAGGTCAAAACAACTAAAAATATATGGGTAAGACCACTTGTGCGGATTAAGTGGGAGTGTAGGGTTCGTCATAGTGACAGTCACCATAGTAGAGGGGTTTGAGTACTGTCGCCCGCTATGGGTCGTCATTGGTGGAGTCACCAGGTAAGCTTGGAAGAAAAAGGTCTTTGAGGCAAGGCTTACCGAAAAAGATTTGTCGTTTGAGGAGAATTGACTCAGTGTTCCCCAGCAACGACACCAAAATGTTATCGCACAGTTTGTAGATGCAAGAAAGGCTAAGAATAGTAGGTCAAACTGGAGAAACAGGAACCTTCCCCACCCAATGTCACCACAATGGGGAGGCTCTTTCTATTTAGGGAGGCTAGGCCCAGGGGAGACGTCCTCGGTAACCTGGGGTTTTGAAAGGGCAAAGGCTAATAGTAAAAAGACAAATTTCCCCCTCACAAATTACCGCCAATTAGATAGTCCCATCTAAACAACCAATAATAGAGTATAACCAATGAAAAGAGAAGCACCTGCTTGAGACAACACAACAAGGAGACTAATACGTGCAATCTTGGTTAGTACTTCATAAATCAATGACTATTTGATATTCAATGTAAGCAATTTGACAGTAAATATTGACGAAATCAATGTTTGCAAAATGGCAATGATAAATATGTCACTTGTTAATAAATACTGGAACGATGTAGCATTCAATGTAACAAATCAACACTCCATCCAATAAGTGTTCTTAACTACCATTCAATTGCTTATAAAATGAAACATTGCTGCATCAAGATGAAATAACCAAGGGTGACGTCAACATTCTAGGGTTAGTAGGTTAGGGTTAGTGTAGTTAGGGTTTCAGTTCAAAAGAGGTTTGAGAGTGTTTGGATTTGATTTCACTTCAACGCTGGAGGCTTGAGATCAATGCCTTAGGGTTAAATGGAGTCAGAAGGTGAAGGACAAACAAGTTGAAGGGGACGAGATTCCAAAGGACTAGAGGGAAAGGTTTCAAGGTGATGCTAAAGCAGGGCTTCAAAGACGAAACCCTAGGGGAGAGAGGCTCACTCCGGTGTTGCAAAAGCAAGGCCTCATGCTCTCTCCTCCTTCCTAGAAAATGACTAGCTCAGATAAAGCACAAAAGAAATATGAGAGAGCTTAAAGAGGGAGAGTGTTGCCGTGGAAAAGATCTTTCTTCAAACCCTAAGGGAAAAACCGCCCTATGTGTAGATAACCTAGGCCTAGGATGTCTCCCTCTCTTGAATTTCTAAAGGTACAACTAGCACATGGGAGAGAGAAGAAAGGAGTGTAGCTATGGCTAGGCTCTGTTCTTCTCATTCAATGGCTAAAGGTTTCTCTATCAGGGGACATGAGACAACGACCTACTTGTGTGTTTTTCCCCTAGGGTTTTGATTCAACAAGTTTATAAGTAATATGCAAGAAATTTAAACTACAACCATTCAATAAGAAGTTTTGCAGAAAAAACACTTACAATTCATGAAGAAATAACCATGCAAACCCTAGTTGTAACACCTTCCTTCAAGAGAAACACCATAAATGCCAAAAAGTCTCTTCCTTCAACAAATGTGCATCACTATTTCAACCCAAAACCCCAATAGGGCGCTAAAAATCAGACCTCACTATGAGTGAGTGATAATTGATGATAAAATGAGAGTCAAAACCCTCAATATATAGTGTATCAATGACCTAATTTTACTTTTAAGGTCATAAAAAGGCCGACAAGGCCATAATGTCAAAATCATATTGTTTTTACATTAAATGCTAAGTAAAAATCCCTAATCAAGTAAAAATGAGAGTAAAATCCCATTTAAGGGAGGCGCTATCCCTTTCTAGGGAAAATGAGACACCAAGGAGCAAAACGTTACCCCCCAGGGGCCTCTCAAACATGCCACACATGCCACTATTGCCTAGTCTGCCTCCAAAAGCATCCATGAAGATGGATGATGTCATGGTGAAGATCGAGATGTCCCAAGCCTTCCAAGGATGGTGTTCCACTGAAAAGGGGTCATTCCCCCCAGGTCTAGTCTTGTCGGAGTGCCTCTGATGGAATGTACTCTTCCTTTCCGGTGCAAAATCCCTGATTCATATCCATCCTATCTTTACCCCCTGATGGGGTCTTAACATCCATATGGTGGGCTCTTCAACCCCATGGAGGTATGAAATGATCATCTCCCCATGTGTACCGGTCCAAATGGTACGTGTCCATCGGGCATGGTTCTGCACATCAAAGGCTAGGCCCTCCATGGGCTCATCAATCATCGGGATCATAGCAATGTTAATCACATCTTATCATTAATATTATTAAACATATGCATAAAAACCCTAATACATCATTCAATAGCTCAAAGACTTTACAAAAACCTGCAATACAAGATTGGAGAAAAAGACAAGACGTCTTATTGGGCTAGTGTCCACAATAAAAGGAAGTTTCCAAGAAGATTTCATCCAAGCCATGTAAGTGAGGTGATGTGGTTAGGGGATGTCAATACATGTGGGTGCAGTGAGGGCCAAGGATGCATAATTTTATCTGTGGGTGCCTTTGTAGAAGGCAAGTTGTACCTGTCATGGATGCATTTTTTCCAAGCCCGTTCTTGCCTTTATTCTTTTTCTTTCTTTATTCTTTTATTTTCCTTTTCTTCTTATTTTTCTTTTTATTCAAGGGATAACCAGAGGACACTGCCTTGGCATGGTGACCAAAGCTGACAATGTTACCCACAAGTACTTTCATAGAGATGAGAAGGTTGGCTCGTGATGAAACCCCCTTTCCCTTGTCCATGCAACTAAAGGTCACTGCCCTGGCGTGGTGACCATATGGTGGTAATTTCATACTGTTAGGTACCCATGAACCTAATAGGTTGGCTCGTGATGAGACCCCCTATCCTCTGACTAGGTCTTGTTTGTTATTTTCCGGGTCCCCCTTGTTTCTTGTTGAGAGGCCTTTCATTTCCTTCTCGGGGATCCCTAGGCAAAGCATCTTGAGGTTTCATTTTTAGGCTTTTGTCTTTTACCAGCTGCTTTTACCTTCTAGGCCTTTAGCCACTTCTTCCCACGAGATAAGGTGCAACCCTACAAACAAGTCAACCCAATGCTCAGACAAGGGGAATGGGATATATGAGCAGAAGATAAGATGAAACAGTGGTGCTATGATGGGAGCGGACGATGGCTTTTCAAAAATTCCCCAATGGAAAACCAAAACCTATGGGCACAAGCTTGCTAGGGCACCCTATCAATTCCCCAAAGCATGGTCAAGCGGGAAAATGTAAGATCCAAGCAATTGTTAGAGATAAAAGGAATTAGATGCATATTTTTAAAGGTTTTAATGATCAAAAGTGAAACATACCATGATACCTCGACCAATTACCTCATGGAGAAACAACCTCTTCTAATACAAAACCAAGCCGATGGTGATGGATGTTGCTGCTATTGACAAGAGAAAGCTAATGGAAGAAGAAAAGGATGGGCCCTCCAGTGCCATGTTCAGGTCAATCCTGCTCTTGGTACTCCATGTCTAGGACCTGTGGGCCTCGAGACATGATCTCCTAGTTATCCCTAGTTATTGGGGATAACAATGAGCATTAACTATTCTTTGCCACCTATTATCAAACTTTTTAATGATTTATCCCATGGTGTGAAAAGTAGGAATTTTCCATGTGGAGATCCTCCTGGATCAAACCTCCCCACAAAAAACACTTTTGTTCCTCCAAAAGTATAGAGAGGAACTGTAACTTGAATATCTAAAACCAACTTCTAGGAAGAGTCTTACATTCCACGATGCACTTCCCTACTTCTTGATCTGCATAAAAAATGTTTCTGAAAAGGACACACCCTTCTTCTCCTTCACCTTTGTACTTCAGAATGAGGATGTCGATGCCAAAACTTGCACCAATCCAAATCTGCAATTGATTCCTTGAACTTCATAACAAATGTCCTCAAAGTCCGCACCCTTATTCGCCTTCACCTTTGTACTTTGGAATGAGGATGTCAATGTCAAAACTTAAATCAATGCAAAGTTGTAGATAACATTAAACGATAACAATTTCAAAGAAATACCATACTTTCCAAGAGTTTATAAAACACACATAGTCAAGTTTACAATGATTGAAAAACAAACCTAGGAAAAACAATGCCTTCTCACTCAACAATGGCTATAAAACCCATTACAATGTTGCCAATTTAGGCTTAGGAAAAAAATGCCTCTCACTCAATAGTGGCTAAAAGAACCATTAAAATATGCCAACAAGGCTTACCAAGTTTATGCATAGAACAAAATGCCTCTCATTCTCATCATCACTTTCAAGAGTGGCTAATTACAACCTTTTACATCATTAACATTAAGGTGAATACCCCCCAAATGTGCACTTGTGGGAACTCTATGGTTATTAAAATCCCCCCATTACAAATATGTCAACATAATAAACAAGGAAAATTCCATCATCATCACACTCGTCTCACAATTATGATACTTTTGACTATAAGCATGACTACTTTCGATCGAAGTGTCAAAATGGTCTCTTATTGCATTATCTCAGTTTGTGTGTAAGGCCCAAACAATTAATTTCCTGCAATAATTCAGATCTTTTTGTCATCTTGTAGCACTCAAAGATCACCAAAATCTACAACATACATTCATCCTCTTGTAATTTTCAAAAAGAGGAAAAACTCATAAATGCATAAAACTTACATTGGTTTTGATGCCAATGCGCTTAAAGTGTTGCTCAAATCTTGGCATACACATCACTAGCAGGTTCGTCTCGTCATTTTGCAACTTTTGACTGCAAACTTGACGTGTTTTGAAAAGTGAAACTCTACCACAAAAAAGCATGCCATGCATTAATGACAAAAGTGGGATTCTTCCATGAGCCCAAAAATCTGTTGCTCGGATCCAAATTATGACTACACTAGTAGATTCATGGAAAAACATGATGGAAAAATGTCTATAATTTTGTCAAATTATGAAACTGTCACTTTTGGAATCCCTAGGCTCTCTACCTCGATTTGTGTCCCATGCATTGATGACAAAAGTGGGATTCTTCCATGAGACTTGAAAATCCGTTGCTCAGATCCAAATTTTGACCACACTAGTGGATTCATGGAAAAAAAACCTGCAAAAATGATTGTACTTTCGTCAAATTATGACATTGTCACTTCTAGACCCCTCTGGGCTCTCTGTCTCGATTTGTGCACCATGCATTAATGAAAAAATTGGGCTTCTACCATGAGCCCTGAAAATACACTACTCAGATTCAAATTTTGACTACACTAGTTAATTCATGGTGAAAAATCATGAAAAATAATTCCAGTTTCGTCCAATTATGTCACTGTGACTTTTGGACCCCCGAGGCCCTTTGCCTCGAAATGTGTCTCAAATAGGTTGTACATCCTGCATTAAATGCTTGTACAAATCTCAAAAAATGTGTAAATCATATGTTGACATCACTGCCATGTTTCATGCTGTAATTGGGCCATGTGGCACATCTTGGGGGTGCCATGTGTTACTTTTCCATTGGGCCATTTGGTAACCCGAAAATTCCAAATTGGCATGCCACATGGTAGCCTCTCGTACTGCCACATCAACATGATGACATCACCTACCAGCTGTGTACCATGTCAGATAATGATGTCAGTTCCACGTCATCCTGTACATCCTGCCATGTCATTGTACGGTCAGTGCCACATCACCCTATACAGTCTTCTCACTATGCATACAACTGCCATCCCATCAACCCAGTCAGTGCCTGGGTTAGAGTCACATCAGCCTGTATGGATCTATGACGTCAACTGTACTATCTGTTGTGTAAGAGGCCCAGTCAGTGCCACAACATTGGTCCAGTTAGTGCTTGTCTTAGTGCCACATCAACGTTGTACTGCCACATCACCCTGCTAACATCATCATCATGCTACCACCTCGACTTGCTGATGTCATCATCATACTGCCATGTCGACATCTATACTACCACATCACCCTACTGATTCCATCATCATACTGCCACCTCGACTTGCTGACATCATCATCATACTGCTACGTCAGCATCCTTACTTCCACGTGGCGTCAATATGGCTACCACATGCCACATTTTTATCGGTCCACATGGACCCCCAAAAGTGAAAATAATCGGGGACACGTGGCAGCCTATTTTACTATCATGTTAGTCTATTGATGTCAGTAGTACACGTGTCTCTCTGCAGTGATGCCAAATTAGCATCCTAACGTCAGTGCTATATGAATTTCGTCAGTTTCGACTATTTTATGAAAACTTCAGATGGCCATAACTATGTCACCCTACCCTAACTCCGTTTGACAAGACATTTACACCATTGGAAAGGTCTCGGTGAGATATTCAACATGGCACTAGTTTTTTCGAATTTTGGGCACTTTGTTTTTTGAGCTATTTTGGAACCCCATGGCTCAGTTATTCAAAATGGTTTACCAAGGGACCTTTTTTGTCCCTAAAGGCCTAAACTATCACTATGCTTCATGAATAAGTGATTTACCATGATGAATACTCTCAACTAACTCAAAAAGTCAACCCATCCTTTTAGTTATCAAGACAAATAGGTCCTCCTTCTCGAGTTGTTTCTTTGTCTATAGCAGACCTTCTTCCTCTAGTTGGATTCCTTTATAAGTTATTTTGTCGGTTAATTCCTTCATAGGTACTTGTCCAAATTTCTTGTTATTCTTAGACGCAACTATGGATAGAGTGTCCAACATGTGGCTTTCTGATGTCCACCCTTATCGCAATGGGTGCAAAGGTTCTTCTTTACCCAGGTTTCCTTGCCCTTCTTTTTCTCCTTATGTGAAGAAGGGTCTTCCTGTCGTGGATTCTTCTTGGTTTCAATAATAATATTGTACAAAGCCATTATTTTCCAACACTTAGAGGTAGCATGGTTATTCAACGCACAAAATGTACATGGTGTTCTATGCCATAAACTTTGTTTTACATTGAAAATATTTTTATAATTAAAAGGAATATTGGAATGATGAGACTTTTTATATCTTTCTTTATTGTCTCTGGTGTAGGTCTGGTGAGGAGAGATTGCCTCAACTTATCCTTTTTAATACTCATCTCCCTTTGGAGATGGCTTACAATCACGATCATCGGAATGGTATGATGTGCTCTCAGCCTGCACTGAGTCAGACTTGTCATTTGAGGACTTGCTTGACTATGTGGTTTTGGAGTTTTTTTCATTGGTGGTTTTGAATCATTCTCCAACATCCCTTACATAGCCCAATCCTGTATATCGAGGTAATTATAACACTTGGATGGGATTCAAAATAATTTGGCCATTAGCTCCAAGGCCTCTTCCTTCATATCCCATATTCTTCATTAGCTTCAAGCCAATGTCTGTAGTGTGCTTTTCAAAAGCACCAAAATCATCATCATAATGAGAAGAACATGACACTGAAGGAGTATTGTTTACCTCATTCACCGATTCTGAATCAGGTATGGGGGATGGATTTGTTAAGCCTTCATCACCTTGCAACTTTGTCAAATCCTCTTCTGTGGCTTGTAATCGAAGTCACAATATCTAATTCTCTTCCTCTACATCTCACAACATTTTATTCAACTTGACATTCTCCGCTTGAATTCTTTGGTTTATTTCCTATAGCTCATTGACCCATGTCTTCTTTGGTGTCTTTTCCATCTTGTATTCAACACCTGCAATCCTTTCCAATCCTACTCTGATACCAAACTTGATCTGATCCAGGGTGACCTTGATATCAATCTGATCTGGTTCTAGGTTCACTTAATGAAAACATTAGTTATATGATCATTTTAATTGAATTTAATTTCATTAAAGGTGAACATATGTGCCTATGAAAGTATTGAATCAAAATTGAATATAACTTGGTGAATGTGTTGTTAGTCTCATAATCCATTACTTAATGCACTTAACAATCATAATTGCAGAAATAAAAACATGCATAATAAAACATGAGACAAGATCAACACATAAAACAAGAGATCACCAAATTGTTAATAGATTTTACCATGTATGGCTATGTCTTTGGATCAGCTGGAATACAAATGGCTTCATTATCCTTCCTTTACCAGGGCTGAAATCTTCTCACAAAATGTGGCACATTTCTTCAAACACTAGAAGGACGACATTCTCCCAAACGTGGCTTGACTCTCCCAAAAGGGGCTTACATACAAACCACAAGCATGAGTGCGTGTTTCTCTCCTCAAAGATCTCTCCAAAAGAGCCTCCAAAAGTGATCCAGGTGGATATCGGTGGCCACCCACCTTCTCCAACTGGCCCAAAACATGTTTCTGGCAATTTTGGCAATTTACTATTTTTAGCAGGTTTTCACTTTCGGGGCCATTTTGAGGGCCTAAATGAAGTTTTTTCGAGATCGAGTTTCTCAATGATAGCCGAAGGCATAATTGA
>JASDQU011508171.1:8538-20665 GCA_032191745.1 Picea mariana
TACATTATTATCCTCCAAAAGTAGAAGTCAGCCCAATCAGGTCACTTGGAGGACTATAAATAAGAGGGCGCTTGAGCTCATTTGTCACTCTCACTCTCACAACTGCACAAGGACAAGTGGTGCGCATGACTGGAGGAGAGTTGCACTGTTGCAGTAGAGACTTGGTCTTTTGGTTATGGTTTGGACTCTCTACTTGGTGCGCTAGCTTTGGAGAGAAGTACGCTACCTTGGTTGGCTATTGGTTCTAGGGTTTGCTTCCGGAATTATTCTATCTGTCAAGGTTAACGTGCTAGGGGGTGGCTTCGGCCTATGGTTGGGTGACAATATTGCTATATTGTTTACAGAGAAACAAGCACACCTATTATTCTAACAGGTTATGGGCCCACACTATCTTCGGACAATCTAACCACTGGAAGGTAGATTGGGAGGATTTGCACAGTTGCAGTTGCAGTCAAAGTTTTTGTTGCAACAACGAAACCCTACCCTCGTGTTAAGGCACCTTAAGTGAAGCGCTTGACCTAATTCCTGGACAACCTAGTGTGCCCTAGCCTAGCGCACCTCCTGGTACTCTCAACAAGCCAAGCTGTCAAGTTTGAGTTGTTGGTCAAAGTCAAAGGTTGACCAAGTCAAAACAGTCATGACTTACTCTATGAACTCAGAAAACAAGTTAGAAGAGGTTTCTAACTTCATATCATGGAAGACAAGGATTGACCTCATCCTTGCCAAGAATAAAGTGTGGGATATCGTGAAAGGCAAGATCATGGAACTACAGTTTGAAGCAGGAAAAGAGAAGGAACCTCAGAACGTGGCAGTCATGAAGACAAAAGACCTAGCATGAAGAAAGTGTATGTTGTGCCCAAGAGAGATCTACTGAAAGGAACATTATGAGGTTTACCAATCCTCTAGCAGCTAAACCTCTGGTCCAGCAAAGTCATTCTAAGGTTTACCGTCACAGATAGGTAACAAAGGTATGTACCTATACATGTTCTTTTAATTTGTATCATTAGCATGAGTGTGTTTGCAGGAAATGTATAAGGGATCTTGTCCAAAGCAGTGATCTTGGATTCAGTGCATTCAGAAGATCAACACTCTCCAAGTTTGACTTGATATGTCTCTAGCTGTTATGGCATTATGAACTTCTAGTCAAAAGTTAAAACTATAAGCTAACTTTAGTCAAGATCTTATAAGGTTAAGATCGTATTCTCTAACTCGGTTTTCTGTCAAAGAAAGCATATTGTCTTGGATCTTCCTTTTGCTTCTTGTCTTGTTCCGGGCAGGTACCCTTGTGAAATATGTTGACAAACCTTTGATGAACAATCTTTGCAAAAGCCGTCATAGAAGAAGTTTATAAGGATGACACAATGCTTGCAACAATTGCCAGATGGGTAGCAATCAGAACAGATAGAAACAAACTTAAAAGGACTCAGAGAAAGTCAGTAATTAAAAAGAAACCCGAACATGCTTGTGACACTTTGCAGAAAGCAATGAGAGATGCAGCAAACGGAAGCATGGACTCTCTCAGATAGAGGGAATTGATTGCAGAATTCCAGAAACATGCAGTCTTAGAATAAAAACAAGGAAGTTCTAGATATTGCTCATTCAGGCATGAAGTCGAGATTAGGAGGGAGCTAATTCCCAATGATATGGTCCATTGAAGAATCTATGAAGACTTATAAATGGAAGTTTTGATAGATATAAGGCGAGATTCGGGGCTAGAGAATTCTCCCAGAAGGAGGGAGAAGACTATGATGACAGCTTGTTCCAATAACCAGATATACCTCTACCTGAGCCATTATATCTCTTGCAGTATCCATGGGTTGGAGTTTACATCAGATGGATGTAAAGATTGTTCTTCTCGAATCTCAACAGAGTAATTGAAGAAGAAGCATATGTAGAGCAACCTCAAGGTTTTGAGGTACACTAGAAAGATACCCATGTATGCAAATGAAGAAGACCTTGTATGGATTCAAGCAACTTGGTGTCGAGCCTCTCATGTACAGCAGAAGCGTGGTGAAAACTTCCTATGACAGAGGAAGTATATCAAAATGGTTCTTCAGAAGTTTGGGATAATGGATTGCAAATCCATGGCAAACTCCATGACGACAGATCTGAAGAAGTTGAGAGACTCTGATCCAATAGACCCGTCCCTGTATCAACAATTGAATGGCTCGTTGATATATTTGGAGAATACTCAGTCGGATATTTGTTTTGCTGTGAAAATAGTTTCAGGTGGAACCTAGCCATAAGAATTGAATAATTGCAAAGCATGCCTTGAAATGTTTTCATGAGACGTTTGACATACAACGGCATGGATTTATCAATTCATATTGGGGAGGGAGTGCAAATAACAGAAGAAGTGCTTCTTGGATATGTTTCAGTTTAAGCTTTGCCACGATATCATGGGCTAGCAGGAAACAAAAGTCTGTTGCACTCAGCACTGCAGAAGCAGAGTATATCGCAGCTTGTGATGGTTGTACAAAAGCAGTGTGGCACTGTAAGCTGGTTTCTGGACGGTTTGATCAGGTGCTAGATTCGACCATGATATATTGTGATAACCAAAGCTGTGTGAAGCTCTCAGAGAACCCGATGTTCCATGACAGGTCAAAGCACATTGAGATCAAGTACTATTTTCTTCGTGATAAAGTCCAGAGGGGAGAAGTGGTTCTCCAGTATATCTCCACTAGTGAGCAGATAGCGGATAGTTTGGTAAAGCCTCTGTCCAAGAAGAAAAGTATGCATACTTAAGGGACAAGCTGGTACTCGTGGAGATGACTTCCTTATTGGAAAGGGAAGTGATTACTCCCCAAGTTGGGAGGGAGCATTGATATGTTATTGATATATGGACAGTCATTTTCCATTTTGTGTAGAGCCTGGTTATTTTCAAGACTCAAACTAATTAAAAAGTTTTCTAAAATTTAGTTTAGAATTTCTTTCATGATNGGAGATGACTTCCTTATTGGAAAGGGAAGTGATTACTCCCCAAGTTGGGAGGGAGCATTGATATGTTATTGATATATGGACAGTCATTTTCCAGTTTGTGTAGAGCCTGGTTATTTTCAGGACTCAAACTAATTAAAAAGTTTTCTAAAATTTAGTTTAGAATTTCTTTCATGATTTTCTTATTCTTGGAATAAACCAGGAATAGAGAGTAACAACATAGTAATGATAACAACATAATAATATCAGCAGCAACAGCAGAATAATGATAACAAAAACATATACATACCTCCACCTGCAGGTTGGTTTATCTAGTCCCTTTTCTGTCTGATCTTGTTCTTGTTCTTGTTCTTGCCTAGACTGAATCTTAACCTCCAAGCCAACTAGGAACAGCCTCTCCGGCTCCCTAGCTCCGGGAATCTTTGTAGTTTCCTGGCCCCCGAGCCTAAAATTCCTAGCAACAGCAGTGCCCTTTGAGAGTTCCCCAAAAACAATTCTTCCAATTTCCTCCTCCTCCTCTATCTTTCAGAAATTCAGAAATCCTCAAACAAAAATGATATCCTCTTCCAAGTCATCCCCTTCTTCCTTATCCTCCTCTCTCAAATCCCCCTCATTAATTCCCAACAACCTTATCCCACCATTAACTCCCCAACTGCCTTATCCCCCAATTAATTCCCCCAACAGCCTTATCCCCCCATTAATTACTTCACCCACCTTTTAATAATAAAATAATAAAAGACTCATTAATATATTTTAATAATTAAATAAATTTAAATTAAAAACTATGATAAAATTGATCAATTTGGGTTGTTACAGTTTAGAAAATGGTCCAAGTTGGACAATCACTTTCCAGTCCGGAAAGTAGTCCAAGATTTCTGACAAACAGTCATTTTCCAGTTCGGAAAATGGTCCAGAGCGGACAGTGATTTTTGTAACGAAAATGGTCCAATAGATTGTTGATGTACCATAGACAATGATTCCCCTTGTGGCTAGTGTGGGGGAATGGTCTAGGATAGTCATTCTTCTTGGTAGTCACTTTGAGTAGTGGTCAAGCAGAATGGTCCGCCTCTCTGGGCAATCATTCTTTCGAATTTCACAGTTGTGAGCAGTTTCGAAGAATGGTCTGTTATAGGAGGTTGGTGCAGGATAGTAATTTCCATAGGAAATGGTCCGGACAATCATTCATTAGGGCAGACTCATTCTCTCCAAGTTGCACTRTGATTAGTGTTGGAAGAATGGCCCAGTTAGGTGAATGGTCCAGGTTCAGCAATCACGGACAGTCATTCCCTAGGGCAGACTCATTCTCTCCAAGTTGCACTGTGATTAGTGCTGGAAGAATGGTCCAGGTTCAGAAATCGGGGATAGTTATTCTTCTATGCTTGAGAAGAATAGTCCAAATAGCCTATGGCTGATGTTTAACTTTTCGAGGGAAGATGCTCGTCCAGATCTCACAAGATGTGAGTGGAAGAATGGCCCAGATGACTCAGTTTGTATCATGATATTGTTTATGCAAGTTGATATCAAATGATATGATCGTTGTGGAGACTATATGTGTCTGGACAGTAGTTGTATGCTACTGTGGTTGATGTGTTCCACTAGTAGTGACTGTGTGACAGTGCTTAGTAGTCATGTGCTATTAGAAGTGGTTGTGTACCACTGGATAGTAGTTGTATACTACTATGGATAGGCACAATTGTGTTCTATTGGATGGCATTATAGCAGCAGTATGCTACTATCTGAGTGCCATGGAGACTACCACTAGTGTTGGAGTTGATTGTCAGCTAGATGGATAGTCAGCGTGTTGGTGGACAGACATTCTCCAGGCGGAGAATGATCCAAGCAGAACAGATTACTGGTGGACAGGCATTCTCTCTGTGGAGAATGGTCCAGGTTGACAGATTGTTGACGTATCATGGACTGGTATTTTCCTAAGGCACAGATTGTGGCCCAATTAGGAAAATGGTTCAGGACCTATATTTTCTAAGGCATATGGGTAGAGATTGATCTCTATGGTACATATAACCTGATTAGAAAATAGTCCAAGACTAGCATTCCTGTAGGAATGGTCTCTGTAGCTCATAGGGTGGCTTTTAGCATCTGGGAGGACTGACATTCTTCTAGGACGTAGGTCCAGATTAGAAGAATGATCCCCGTAGCCCATTGCGGAGCTTTCAACATCTATTGGGACAACTATTCTTCTAGGACGTATGTCCGGATTAGAAGAATGGTCCTTGTATCATTCTGTTGAGTGACTGACGTTTTCAGCATCATGCTCGATTACTCAGATGGAGTATGGCCTCGAGAGATGATGTAGTTAATGCTATCAGATGATACGGATAGTGGTGATGGTGCTCGTGATGTGATCATGAGATAGACTGTGTGGCTATGTCGTTGCTACCAGTTGAATGGTTTGTTTGTGCACAAGACCATTGTCTTTAATACCTCCCTAGGTAGGAGGGAGTGTTGATATTATGGTAGCTGCGAGAGGTATTAACCTCTACGTGTAACCTTTGACGAGACTAGAATATTCTGGGAAGCAAGAGAAACCCTAAATAGTTGGTTAATAACCCTAGAAGACAAGTCGGCTCAAGATAATAATTTATATTAAATTATTATCCTCCATAAGTAGAAGTCGACCCGGTCAAGTCACTTGGAGGACTATAAGTAAGAGGGCGCTAGAGCTCATTTGTCACTCTCACTCTCACAACTGCATAAGGACAAGTGGTGCGCATGACTGGAGGAGAGTTGAAGCTGCTGCAGTAGTGACTTGGTCTTTTGGTTATGATTTGGACTTTCTACCTTGGTTATGGTTTGGACTTTCTGCCTTGGTTATGGTTTAGACTCTCTGCTTGGTGCGCTAGCTTTGTAGAGAAGTACGCTACCTTGGTTGGTTATTGGTTCTAGGGTTTGCTTCTGGAATTATTCTATCTGTCAAGGTTAAGGTGCTCGGGGGTGGCTTCGGCCTATGGTTGGGTAACAATATTGCTATATTGTCTATGGAGAAACGAGCACACCTATTATTGTAACACTAAACTCATCACCAAGTTCCCTTTTCCATCTAGCAACTTGACCTATAGGGGCATTCATTCATACATCACACTTTCCACCTCATTCCCCCCTAAGGTCATTGGGATTCCCCCCTAAGGTCATCGGGATTCCCCCCTAAGGTCATCGGGATTCTCCCCTTGAGGTGATCACCTCACCTCTAAAGTGACGGGAACACCTGCCTAAGGTGACAGTGGGTAGGTGCTCTCTTAGTTGTCACCATTTGGTGGTTGGGTCGGGCTTTGCCCAACCTACAACTTGTGCAATAACAAGGCCTAAGGACAATCTTACCTATAGTGCTCCTCTCTTGAGTACTTGTGTTTGGACATAGATTTTCCTTTTTCGGTGTTGGATTTCTCTTTCAAGCACATGGTATGGGTTCATTTCTATTGTGATCATTATGGAAGTGCTGTTATGTTTTTCTGCTGTACTGGATTAGTGTTTAGAAGATTTCACCGTAGATCCATTATGTTATGATCTCAACAATGTAGACGCAGAGGGCAGAAATATTAGACATAACCTTCATTGTTTGGAGGCCAGAAATGACCTGTTTGGTATGGTGTAAAATTGGGCATATCTGTCAGAGTATTCTTTAGAATCTAGTTTTGTACCTTGATAATTTTCTGTCTTTATGCATTTTAGCTGTGTACGTAGTACGTACAAAATTACTTGCAACATGTAAGGTATGACCTTCCAAAATTCTACCAAAATCTGGCAATACATATGCATACTTTGTCTACTCAATCTAGTCAATCTAAATCACTGTATTCACCAAACCAGCCCAAACTAAAAACATAATTTTGTTTCTAGCAGCTACTGCTACAAGCATGGGGCTTCATAATGGAAATGTAGAAGCAACAAACGACATTCAAACGTGATTAAAAGATAGACTGTGAAGATACAGAAAGACTTCAACATGCCTACTTCAAACTTCAAAGTACTTGGTGAACTCCATCCCGTAGAACTTAAAGTTATATTATCCAATTCCACCGAATGGAAGGACAAAGGCATGAGTTTTTGGGATGGCTAGGGCAAGATTCATGATTTTATGTTGTCAACATTTGAATATTTTATGTATTAGTTCCATGTGCCAACAATGAGATTTGACCAACTTGCGGAGATGCCAAGGACCTCACTTGAAGAGGAAGCATGGAACATGGAAAAGATAGAATATTCAACGTCCCATAAGGTATAAAGAACAGGAATGCTGACTCTGTAAACAAAGAGTGCTTTAGCCTTCAAGTAAGGAAGCCACCAACCCAAAATTCATACCCATCYAAGGACAATTAGAGTTAGCCATGTGTGACTAATGCATAACTGGAATAGTGAATAGGAACAAGAATTACCACATGATATCACAAAATAGATTGCAAATATATCAAGAATCCTCTAATTTTCTTATTGAATTATATCCAAATTTGTCAAACACACTTCAAAAAATTGAACTGYTTATTTTCAAAAAAAAAGAGTGAACTGTTTATGAAGAACTCTTACAGTAAATTACAGAGAAACTTGTTTTCCTTTTCTTTAGAAAACAGGAAGGTCTTCAGTGGGCACAAATAGAACAGAAATATGCCAGAGAAAGATTATTGAAAACTGTTCATGACACATAATACATGTACAKAATTTTTGCTCTTAGTGCACACCTTAATTCCTGATGGACTTTCCATTAAATTTAGCTTGTACGTGTTGGTACGGAAGCTGTGAAAAGAGCAGCCTTGGCCAGGGAGTTGAGGTACTCCAAGGTTTCCTTTATTGGCACTACAAAACACCCAAATCACATCCTGTGCATGGTAAGTACACGTACAATTTGTAACCTTTTCAAGAAACCATTACAAGTTTTGCCTCTAGGCAAACAAAAAATAAAGTAAAATATAAATAATGAACAAAGCATATACAACAGACTGCAAGTTGAAGACCTAAAGAGCTATCATGCAATGAAAGAACTAGACTCTTAACTTTCCTGGCAGGATGTGCCAGCCAATCCCAGACTTAATTTAGACTTTCGCCAGCAAATTGAGAATTTCTGTCATATGTTATTTCTTTTAGATTTTACGTTATAACCAGTGTCCAGCTTAAACATGGAAGAAACAGCTGCTCTTTAAAGAGGTCAATATCAGATTACAGTTGTAAAAAATCTCGAGTTTCAAATAAGCAAAAACAAGCTGGTTTCAAAAGAACCTTGTGTCTTTCTGCTCAAATATTTTCATGCTCTACTTGAACACACTGGATGAGCCAATCATATGAACTAAATCAAAGACCCAACCATCTGTTAAAAGACCACCAGAGCTGCCATTTGATTTGTGAAATTGCCAGATTAAAAGTAATGTAGTAAACCTACTTGGCGTCTAATGAAGAGTAAATACTGATAAATGAGTAGTCACCATCTTTCATGCAGTACATAGACCCATAATTTTCTTGTGATGAAGATCAAGTCATTCATAATAACATTATTAATATTATGGGTTTACCCCTTTTCAATGGATTACGACCCCAAGTGGTATTAGTCCACCAGCTGGTTACCACTCCCACTGCAAAAGCAATCCATCTGCCTTTCCCCTATGTTTTCTGTCCAATTCTGCATTATCACTGTTAACTCATCATTTTGCCTACATACCATTGTGTCTGTAATTGATCTTTCCCTCCGTTCTTCCCTCTTTCTGCTCTTCCCACCATTGTGATCATTCTATTCTACTACAACCCTAAATTTCATGTAGTCTAGTTACTAGTATCTAATCAGTCTAGCTGCAGGTGCCAAATGCTATTAGAGTACAGTCAACAATTAAGTATGTTGTGTGTAATATGGCATGTAACCAAAGTATGTTGTGTGTAATATGGCATGTAACTAGTATGACATGTGACTGGTTTATCGGATTAAGAGTTAAGTAAACAGTTAGAAAGTGTCAGTTTAACAACAATCAAGATAGCAAATAAATAAAACATCATGTATGTACTATTGAAATCAACACATAATACAAAATCTTAATTATTCTCTCTGTTTCAGCACTCCAGGACAAATCTGCAAATCAGCAGTACAGAGACAGGCTACAGCATTTCAGGAGGACCATGTGGAAGACACAGCAAAACAAGCCACAAGAATGATGCACATAAGATACAAGCTTTTGCAATCAGCTATAGCAGCATAGATGATTCTTGACATGAAGACAGGAAGGTAGAGCCCAGATGTGTTTGTTCGTGGGGTTCATTTCCTTTTCAGTCGTTGGCTCTCAGGGCCTTGTTCCTATCTACAGTGGGTGGTGATTGTTCGATGTCGATCATGTTTATTGCTCTTTTCAATTTCTCCTGGTTTATCAGCCTTCATCCTCTGGTTATGGTAATGTCTGTCTCTTTTTTCGAGTGGTTTCTATTCGTTGTGCAATTTTTCCTTTGTCTGTTATCTCTAGAATTGGGATTGGAAACCCTAGGGGGCGTAGGTTTTCTAGCTTCTTGTTACAGTGGACAAAGATGGACCCTTCTTGGAACGACTTCAAGAAAATGCTCCAAAGACATGAGGAGATATCTCAAGACAATTGCTCTACGCTACAACAAATTTCAGCAAAATTGGGGGATTTTGAACTTGCTTTGGTCTCCTTAACTCAGCGGATGGATGAAATGGAGCTTGAAATACAGCACTTAAAGTCTCTCGCTCACCCACAGCATTCAGTCTCTGCGTCAGTCAATCATGGCACAGCTTCTCCATGCGAAGGTAACACAGTTAATGGCAACAAAGAACGTGGTACAAGCCCCTATGGGCATTGAGGAGGGACCTCTCCAACAAACCAAGGCTACAAAAATTCAAGACTCTGCCTCTTCTTACCAATAAATAATTTTTAAAGTTCTATGGTTATTAGGTCAGTTTGTCAAAGATGTAATTAGCATATATGATCAAGAAACAAATCTAGAGAGAGCTCCAAATTTTGCTGTCTTCGTTATAGAATTATGTACAGGGTCTGAGCCGTTTTTGAAGGCTTTGTATGACTATTGTTTTCCTTGGCACAGCTCTTTTTAATATAAATATAGTTCAGTTTTGTTTAAAAAAATAATAAGAAGAAGAAAACAATATTAGACATTTGGCTATAGGCATTTGTCGTGTGAGCACAAGGGTCGACAATTGAGGCCTATTGGAGGAACTATGGAGGTCAAGTGCATTTATACCGTTGATTCAATACACATACGACCATTTGTATTTTTGAGTTCATATAGTTGGTTTCCCTCCATCATCAAAGGGGCTTAATACATGTCTTACAGGCCAAATTGGTTAAAGTGGGATGTTAATAAGATACTTTATACTTTAATATAATTATAGTCAAACAACAAGATAGTTTGAGTCAAGGACATAGACTGAATTGTTGTCATGATGCCATCTCATGACCCATTTTTTGCCATGCTGCTAGCTAATAATAGTTGGCTTGAGGTTAAAATAATGGAAGCTAAAAGCATTTATGTTAAGGGATGAACTATGTAAGCCCAACAAGCATTAGAATTGTCGATGACAAACTAGCAAGCAAAAGCAAATGATTTCTTGAAAATGCCAAATCCCATTGCTTGGGAGGTCTTTTTCCATACCCTAAGGAATAAGAGGGTTGGCTTTAACACATACAACTTTGAAATTTCTGATGATACTTGTCATTAACCTAATAACATCAATTTGCAATCGCACTCCCCAGACTTCCCACCAAATTTTCACTCCTTTCAACATTCACATCTAAAAGAAAAATGAAATTTTTCATGGGTTACGTATTCCATTTTTCCTCTCTGCAGTGTTACACCAGGACATGTTCCCTAGGGTTGAGGTGCACCCCATGCTTCAAAGACAAAGAAACTCAACGCGAAATGTTTCATGGCATCTCCCAAAAACGTGTAACTCGACAAAACGCAATGCAAAAAGTTTCACACAAAATGAGGGATGTTTCGCATGTGTGGGGGATGCTTGGGTGCTCTGCACCCTACGCCCCACCCCCAACCAAAATTTGGGATGCTAGGCRCTCCCCCTGAAATTTAACTTGAAATTTCTTTTAAATTTGAAAAAAGAGAACCCTAAAAGCGAAAACAATAACCTAAGTTGCCTTACTTTATCAATTTTTTCATTATGAAATACAATTAGATGTATCATTTATGTTTCCATATCTTCAAAAWTTTTATTTTTTATAATTTTACAGACAGGGTTCTCTATGCCAAGGGAACCCAATATCCCCCATGATGCTCCCTAAAATTTGGGGGATGTCTCCACACGTTTCCCCATGTCTCAAAAAYTTGGTGGAACATTGCTTCTCAACAGCTGCTGCTACAAAAAAAATTGAAGTGGGCCCCATAGGAGTATAGCCTAAGTCATCGATAGGCTTGGAACACCTAGATAGGCCTATGAATTGTTGATAATTCCTTGAAGGACACTATGTACTTCATTAGATGTGATTGAATGTCGGTTGTGTTTTGCTAATCATGTCTAGGACAATGTTTTTAAAACCAGCCAAACTGGAACCAGCCAGTCAAACCTCCAGATGCATTGAACCAGTTCAGGGACCAGTTCTGTACTAAACCAGGAATCTGAATAAACCAAGCCATCAAGTTTCAACTGCAGTAAATATATTCTTGTCAAATGGATTAAGGAAAAGATTACTGGGACTTTTGATGGCATGATCCATGTTTTCATCACAAGACTCGAACACACTCTCCACCAACTAAAAATATTCATTGAGAGAAAATATAGCAGCAAAATATTTTCATGATATTCCAAAACAACACGATATATGCACTAAATTCCCAAGTTACATAAATGTTAAATTAAAATAGATAAGAGCATCAATTATTATTGAGAAAATTGGCTCTCAGATAACCATAGTACAACTGAACATTATAGTGATAGTTGTCATATATGGATATGCACTGCTGGCTTTGAATGGTCCAATAACATACAGGTCCAAACATAAATTGCAGTTGTGCATTGCTCGTTGTTCTAGAACAAGCTGTGAAGCTTCAAAATCTCAGACCTACAAGCTTCCATTTCTATCTCAGACAACATATTAAACACCAGCAAATGATATTGATAATTATGCATGCACTGGGTGTCTTTTGCACATTCATATGCTAGGTAGTACTGAATCAACTTATAAGTTTTTCCTTCTATCCAACTTGAGTGGTATCAAGT
>JASDQU011508174.1:0-14297 GCA_032191745.1 Picea mariana
TAAGGGGAGGAACAAGAGGAGGATAGAAGCACAAAGCATTACAAGGTTTTCTCTTTGAGTTGACGTTGAGATAGTTCAATTTTCATTCATTCATATATTCGTCATAGCCTAATTCTCTTTTGTGATAGTAGGGTCTTATTGTAGACAAAAATATTCAGGGCTGAATCAAATCATTCAAACACTTTTTCTTTAGAGGTATTGATCTATCTTTGATAGTCTATGTAGACTTGTCTATTTGTGAATTAATTTTCATGAATGATAAAGGCTATTGTGCAGAGTCGAGTGGGTAGCAATCTGTGGAAAGCTGATCCAGCTTTTAAAGTTCAGTTTTGGTTTTCTGTCAGAGGTCCTTTTGTATGTTCCATTGGGGATTTCTATGTTTGACTTTGGTCCAATATTTTTGTGTGAATTTTTATAAAGACAATGACTCTTTGGTGAATTGGAATGAAATAAAGGATTTCTTTATGTCTCATATATCTTGAATATCATCTTGGTGTCCTTACTTCTGTTCTTACATTTATTTCAGCAACTGATATGTTCAGAAAAATACATAAAAAGAGAATTTCCAGCAAGCTTTTTGTTGATAAAAGACTATCCTAAGCACTTGTAATTAATACTTGTGAGTTAGGATATGTATTTTGTTGGCTATAATCATAGGGCGATATTCCCGTCTACTTTACTTTAGCCAAGTAAATTTTGAAAATGCTTGAGTAAGATCAATTCATATCTTTTCCTCAACATTTATTTGGCGACCATACTGGGGAGATATTTGATATTTCTCTGGTTAAATTTATACTTGATTTTCATCGATACATTATTTTCTGATTTTGATTCCTTGACTGTTTTACTATTTATGACTGTTCCTTTCACAAGACAACCCAATCTTGAGCACGATCTCCAAGACCAAACTAGCATTGCCTTGAACCTGTTTCAGACTATTTTAGACACTGCTAGGACCCGTGCTGAGATTAACCGTTCTTGGGAAGCAATTGAAAGAGATATTAGTATTCAAGAACAATTGGAAGCTAGACGTAGGAAGCCTATAAATCAACAATAACCTCTTTCCTTTTAGTTTTGGCCTTTTTTTCATGTCCTTAGATTCTCATACTTCTAGAAGAAGAAGAGGCTTGTCAACTTAAATCAATCCTATTGCTGAAATAGGGAGAAGAAACGTTGTGTTATCTGCCCAACCAAGTGCTCCAAGGAGAAATTTATTTGATTCATCTAGCTCGTATTTCTTTCCCTCATCTATCATCCACAAGATGGCATCTAGTGGTGGCTAAGGTGACACTGGAAGTGCTCCATCTTCCCAATATTCATCATCATCAGTGATTGGTAGCTTGTAAAACCACCATATCCCTATCCAATCTACTACAAACCCCACCAAAGTCATTAAAAAGTATGTGATTTTTCACTTCGAGGAAGATGCCACAACCACACCATGGCATGTGTCCTCTCCTCTTAACCTAGCTCCTGCTACTCATCCACTTCCAAAATTTAAAGAGCATTTTCCTAAGTTTTCAAAAAATAACACTGTCATTACCAATGAACACTTAGTGGCATTTTATAATGCTTTTCATAACATAGGGGCCAACGACAATGATATTTGCATGCGCGTATTAGTCAATTACTTGGAAGGGAAGACTGGGGCCGATGTTTTTGACCTTCCTCGTAAGATTTTGTCTAACTGGGAGGAATTAATCTACTGGTTCAGATCCACTTATGGGCAACCCAAAATCCCTATTGAGAAGTTAAGGGAGTACAATAATGTCATGTACAAAGATGGTGAGACCATCAGGTCTTTCAACTTGTGTTTCACCAAGTTTTATAATCAAATCCCTGAACTTATCCACCCTTAGAACCAATCCACCTTCATGCATTAATATAATGCATTGCCTTCTCCTTACCATCATAGGCTTGAAGAGAAAGCCATTGATAATCCTGGTTCCGCTCTACACACTTGTTCAGAGTATGAAAAACAACTTGAACGAACTGGTCTACCCCAGGGAGAATAAGTTAGATAGACAGACATGTCCACTCTCTTACAGCTAGTACAAGATATGAACAATCGTATGATATCTTTGAGTGGAAGAGCACTATATCCCCTCTCACCCCTGGAGCTTCATCCTCTTCTGCACCTCCTTTTAGAAATCCAGTTGAAAATAATTTTCAGCCCAAGGCTATCTTGCCTAAGAGTTGGTGTAACTTTTGCGAGGAACACCATGAAGAAACCACGTGTGAGGTAAGGAAGAGTGCCAAAGACAATATCTTTGGTAAAATACCAGAAGCCACTATCGTTTTCCTAGATTTTTCTGAGCCAGAATATGTCATGGTTATCAATACCAGAAACAAAGCCTATGCCTCAAAAGGCAAGTTTGAACCTCCTCGTAGTTCTTCTAGCCCGAGCTCATCCTCAACCGCTGATGTGCCCCACGTTCCTAAAAATCCTGAGAGTCAAAGAATCACTCCTTACCCTCCTTATTCCAAATACAAAATCTTGAATCAATTGGCTAACATCAAAGCAGATGCAACCCTCCTAGACATGGTTGTCGTCCCTGAACAACAGATGCATTTGAAACAATTCATGGAAGGAAAGGATTTCGTCATAGCCAATCTTTATAAAGAGGTGAGTGAATAGGACTCCTCTATAAATAAAGTAATTTTACATAACTTTAGATACCCTGTAAAAAAAACCCTTTTATATTTTTGTAAATATCATGGATAAAATTGCCCATTGTTTCCTTATTGATAGCAGTTCGGGCCCAAGTGTGATGTCGACGATTATTATGTAAGAGCTAGGCTTGTCTTGTAAAAATGAAAATTCCATAAACATGCTCTCCTATAATAGTCTACAACAAACTACCATAGGAAATATTAAGGATTTAACCTTGGTTTTATGCACTCATCTTGAGATAGGGACAACCCTTAGCATTTAGGTGATTGATATGCCTATAAGAAATTATTCAATTATCTTGGGGAGAGGTTGGAAAGCCCTAACGATACCTCTCTCTTGATGGGACACATTTATCCGTTCCTCGGAATGGAAATAATATCATAATCCTTAGAGAAGGAAGAATTTCACCCTACATGGAGAGTGTTACACAATATAGCACAAACCATATCGAAGAGGACTTAGGAGTGTACTACATATTCACTGAAGATGATAATATTCCTCTGGAAAGAATTGATTTAGAGGGTGAATTGTGGCATATGCACTTTGATGGTTCACGCTCAAATGAGGGTAACGAGTGTTGGAACTTGAACAAGTTTTGAGGACCCTTGGTCATTTTTGACCATTTTGGGACTTCGACAGGCTGTCGAAGGTGGAGCACAAGTCGAAGCAGATATCATGGGATATTAGCCCCTTTTTAGGGATTTTTGGGTTTTTGGATTATGTAATGGGTATGGGGGTGTCGGCCCATGGATTTACCCATGCTTAATCCTATTTTGTAATGAATAAATAGAATTCTAGGCGATGTAAGAAGTAATGACTAATCAGTGTGAGCCATTGTTGCTAGGTTCAAAAGTAGATCTGTGTGATTTGGCTTTCTGCGCACTATGTGAGACTTGCAAAGCTAAGTGAAAGCGACTGTAAAATACTGTGTAAGGCTCTGTGCCTAGATCTACTCGGGGAAGGAGGATCTGACGAGGTGTGTAGATCTCCTGTCCTCTACGGAGTTGATTTAGAGGCTTTGTGCATGTAAGAATCTAATAAAGAAGATGATGAGTTGGTGGACGTAGCCCCAGGGAGGGGGTGAACCACGTATATCCTGTGTTATGACTGCTTTGTGATTTATGATTTCTTTCTTGTTTATGTGATTTAATGCTTAGTGCATTGTTAGATGATAGATGAATCTGATATGATATATTAGTGATGAATAATGTAAACGAATGCTAGATCTGATCTCCATTGGTATGCTTAGTGCTTGAATCCATTGGATCTGTGTGAATGCTGCGTTGATTTGTTGTTAGGGTTTAGCCGCGCTGTGAACTAAGGATGAATATTAACGAACTATAATTACTAAGTGATTTATTAAGGTGTTACAATCATAGATCTATGTCCCAGCTGAGGTTGCAGACATCTGAGTCCTGCAACCACCCCTGCCTCTACCTCGGGTGAGACTTAATCTTCTTCGCATGTGTTGCCGAAAGGGCCGATAGTTAGGGTTTTGTTGGTGCATTGTTGTAGCATTGAACCCCGGGTTTGCCCCTGTGCCAACAAATGGTTCTTTTGCCAGGACATGAAACTGTGAAAGCTATGTGTGTATATCTGTTTCCCTGGTGTGCAATACTCTACTTGGATTGTGAAGCTTTGTGCTAAGAATAGAAGTCCAATCTGAAGAAAAGAGGTAATATATTGAAGCTTTGTGCTTTGCGAAAGGTAAGAATAATGAGAAATTTTGATTGAAAAGGTAAGATAAGTAGAAATTCTTGTTTCAAAAATATGGATCTAGGTATGTTTGATAAATTTTCTCCTAGCCTGAAAACTAGGGCACAACTAGAAGAAAGAAGACTTGATATGAGTAGATCTGATAAGAATAGTGAAAGATATGTTATTCCTATGCATAGAAAGAATGTTTGGACTAACAAATGGATGCAGGATCTTAGAAATATTTTTTTTCAGGTTAGCTACAATGATCCTAGTGTGTAGTACATGAAAGGATGGGGATAATTTAAGAGAAAGAGAGGATTAACTCTTTGTTACAGTTGCAGAAGACTGGGACATCTTGCTAAGGAATTCCCAGGTAGAAGACCCAATTGTCTTTGTTGTAAATCTATGGATTATGAAGTTCTAGATTTCCCTAGAATGATTTCTAAGGTTGAAAGAATGAATATGAGACAAGAAAACCCTGAGGAAGGTCAAGAAACTAAGATCATGGTAGAACCCTAGAAAGAATTAGAAACTGTACTATTACAAATGACAAAAACCCTGAATGATCACAGAAACATCAACTTAGCAGAGATCTTCAAAGAAAAAGAATGAATAGAAACAAGAATAGGAGACTTCGACATTGACTGCGTTCTGGATGAGGAAACATAGGTGAATATCATGACAAAAAAAACTTGAGAAATTTTAGGAAAGATTGCTATGATTCTTTCATTGGGAGGAATAGGATTATTTAGAGGAAAGTTTATAACCCTATGTGGAAGACTTACCCAGATATCTATGAGTGCTCATGGAACCTATACAGAAGAATATTTTGAGCTTGTTAAATTTATTGAGAACAACGCCCCATTTTCTATGTTACTAGGAAAAAATTGGATCGAAAAAAGATTAAGCCATAAGAAAAGAAGAGGAAGTCTTAGAGAATAAGAAGCAAGAATTAAAAGATTTCATGACTAGGAGGATCACACATTTGATTGAAGAACATGAGAACATGTTGAAGTTATTTAGAAACAGAAACTTGGATGTCAAATTTGAAAGGACACACGAGGAATTGAGACACCTATATGTACAAGACAGTAGAGAACCTACACCAGATAGAGAAGAAGTATTGCCCTTGAACCCTTGTAAAGACCATCAACAATGCAAAGTTACTATGCCCATAGAAGATCAGAATCAGAATGGAAAGAGGAATATCGATATGAAGATCACCGAGAAGAAGGCTAGAAAGCTCAATAAGAAGAAAGAAAAGATAAAAAAGTTACAGAAAGTTCTAGAAGGAACTGCGCAGAAGGAAGGATTCCAGAATCTGAACTTTGTCGAGATACCAGTACAACACAGCATGGCACTTCACCATGGCAAAGAAATATGACCATTGGAGGCATTATAACCATTATCCCAATGACCCGAATAGTTACAACAACAATTATGGCCAGAAAGCTCACCATCAAACCATTGGGACCACGCCATAATAGACATAACTGCATTAATGAACGCTTCTTGCCCGTTGGAAAGATTTGTTACCTAGTTTTCTACTTATTCCATCGAGCCTTGCACCAAGAACACTTTTTCCACCTATGATTATCTGAGCTCACAGATTAGTTTATTTTGCATAGTGATCATTGAGCTATCTCCATCCATCTTGTTGCATTGAGTAGTTGCATTCAACCCAAGATAGTCAGCCACGAGTGTGTATGTCCAAAGAACTTATGGAAGTCAAAGAGTCTATGAAGGATATACTCATCGACCTCATGACTAAAAAGGGAATGTCTGTAGGCGTACAAGATTCATCGATGAGAGGAGTGAAAGAATCCCCGTCGACTGGTCATGGATTTGGACCATCCCGACCTGCGACTAAGAAAATAACCAAGCATAGAGATGACTTGGTGAATGCATAGTTATTACCATCCATCCTACTTGAGTACATCCAACCCTTGGCCAGTGTAGTGAGTCATGACAGTTCTCTGAGGGACTTCGACTACACCGTCATCATTGCGTATCTTCCGAAGGGGATATGCACAGTCAGACCACAGCTAGAGAGGATTCCAACCTTGAAGATTAGTGACTATAACCTGGGAGATCGTAAGAGCTATGAAATGCTCGCACCTCACAAATATCTGACTAAGATTAAGGGAAAGAAGATGAAAATCATCCCTCAACTGTGGACCATGAACCTCGCGCAGTCCACCCTTTTGAATGTAATGAAGATTCCACATTTTGGAAGGCACTAGGAGGTTAATGCCTACGTTAAGCTCCTGTTGTCATGCTTCCATGATGGCTATCTATGGTTGGAAAGATGTATCTATGTCGATCTAACGTTGATCCATAAGATCACTGGACTGAGCATGTAGGGACCAAACCCACAAGACTTATACCCAGGAAAATATGCAGACCACGCCTTAGCACAGATAATTAAAGAAACATATGGCGATGTTGAGAAGGGGATGCAAGGCTACAAGGTAGCCTCCATCCAGAATGGCGCACTGTGCCCAGCATGCCAATTAATTGCAGAAAAGATAGTAAGAAAGAACAGACCCACGCAAGTTACAAGGTTTGTTGTTGACATCACTAGGAAATGCGTGGAAGGCCTACAGATGAACTGGGTGAAGTACCTAGTTAACCAACTCGAACTAGATTTTCGCTTATCCAAGGATCAGGGATATGAGTTTCACTTCAGTTGGCTCTTGATCCTCATCTCATTTACTTCTTGGGAGATGCCGAAAGGTGCAACCTTCCTTGAGATTGAGCCATTCGAGCCACTCGCTCTGAATTTCACCACGCTCTAGTATTCGAGCGATATGGAAAAGTAGTGGCAGTTAAACATAGTATTACATACCTACTAACTGTAGCTTAGGAGGGCTATTGAGTCCTTCCCTCATATGACGTCGAACACCATGGACAGGTTCAGGCCTCTTATGAAGTTTCGCACAGATAGGAATTTTGTTTATATTACTGTGTGCATCGATGAAAGAAAATAATAACTTTAGTACTACTACAATATCACTACATAGGACCTAGAAGAAATCATTAAAGATTGGCCTGCAAAACTACTTATCCCTACTGACCCCATAGATTTGTCTGACCCAGACCTCACTGGAAACTTAGTTCTTACTCGCGAAGAGTATGATGCCCCAAGAAACAACAGGAAGAAAAATAAACAAGATGTATAGGAAGTACACAACACATCAGAAGAGACCGCATCTGAGTCACCTAGCGGAGGAGGTGATGACGAAGTGAACAAAGAGGAAAAAGAACAAGAAGAAGATAAGCAAGGCAAAGTAACACCGCCACAGAACCTCCCTGATGACACCAATCCATCTAATAAAAGGAAGGTTTTCCCCATGAAACCTTCATCGTGGAAGAAGTCCAAATCTAATAAACCAAAGATGCAGAATGTACTCACAGTCAATGACTTCGAATTCATTATTTCAGCTGTAGGATATGCCTCAGAAGATATTTTTCAAAGAAACAAAGCAAAACAAGAAGCCATGTACGATAGAATTGAAGTAGAACTAAGATGTATACAACAAGCCCTTTATTCGAGCCGCGTAGTGTCCACTGCACCCCCTCCCTCAGAAGAACCAGAGTTGGGAGATGAGCATTCTCAACTCCACAGACTGACTGATGTGATTGAAGCCCACCTTCATCGAGCACAAGATGAGAAAGACCAGGCCACATTGGCCCTTAAACAAGCATGAGAGGAAGTTATAGAGAAACGAAGGATTACACAACAAGAGAAGGATGCTCTTCAAGTGAAGTTCAAAGAAGAGAGAGTCCAGATCTAGCAGAAGAAAGAAAAGATGCTCACGGAGCAGGTCGGAGTAAAAGAAGAAGTCAACAGATCACTTCGCTCTGTGATGAGCTTGGAGCAGAAGGAGGAAGAACCAGTAGAATACCAAGTAGCACAGCTTGTAGAAACCATCCAGCAGCTTCAACAGAGAATCACAGAGTTGGAGCTAAGAACATTGCCCAGTACTCTGTAGGATGTGCAAGATCAAAGAGGAGCGGCTGCTTGAGGTGTAGTTTAAAGAATCGAGGGCCTCACCATGGAATGTAAACAACTGAGTGATCGGAGTTCCCAAACTTATGAGAGACTCACTGAGGATCCTGAATTGAAGGCACTGAAGTCACAATTCCAGGAGATGAAGAAGCAAGAAGAAATAGTACAGGCACAGTTGAAGCCCATGTTATCCATTGAGAGGATGAAGTGATCCCAAGAACAATGCACTACCCAACAATAGGTCCACACCATTCAAAGAAGAGTCATGTAAGTAATTTAGAGGCTCCAACCAATACAGGAAGAGGCTTACCAACTATTCACATAGATCGAAGGCTGAGGAGAAGAACTGGAGAAAGTCATCACTGCAGCTGAACAACGCTTAGAGGGACCCGTCAATGAAGCAGTAATCCAAGAGTTCACTGAGTAGGAGGCCATGGCACAACAACAGGTCAAAGCCGCTTGAGCCAATATCGAGGCTTTTGAGGTAGATCTACCCAGATCAGAGTGACTCAGGATGAGTCACATGTGAGTGTTGGGGGCCTATTGGCCCTTGACCAAGTTTTGATGACCCTTGGTCATTTTTGACCAATTTGGGACTTTGACAGGCTGTCTAAGGTAGAGCGCAAGTCGAAGCATATATCGCGGGATCTCATCCCATTTTTAAGGATTTTTGGGTTTTGGGCTTATGTAATGGGTATGGGGATGTCTGCCCATGGGTTTACCCATGCTTAGGCGTACTTTGTAATGAATAAATAGAAGTCTAGGTGATGTAAGAAGTAGTGACTAGTCAGTGTGAGCCATTGTTGCTAAGTGAAAAAGTAGATCTGTGTGATTTGGCTTTGTGCACACTATGTGAGATTTGCAAGGCTAAGTGTAAGTGACTGTAAAAGATTATGTAAGGCTCTTTTCCTAGATATACTCGGGGAAGGAGGATCTGTCAAGGTGCAGAGATCTCCTGTCCTATATGGAGTTTATTTGGAGGCTTTGTGCATGTAAGAATATTGGAAGAAGCTAATAAAGAAGATGAAGAGTTGGTGGATATAGCCCCAGGGAGGGGGTGAACCACGTATATCCTGTGTTATGAATGCTTTGTGCTTTATGGTTTCTCTCTTGTTTATGTGATTCAATTCTTAGTGCGTTGTTAGATGATAGATGAATATGATATGATAGCTTAGTGATGAATAATGTAAATGAATGCTAGATCTGATCTCTATTGGTATGCTTAGTGCTTGAATTCATTGGATCTGTGTGAATGTTGCGCTGATTTGTTGTTAGGTTTTAGTTGTGTTGTGAACTAAGGTTGAATATTAGCGAACTATAATTACTAAGTGCTTTGTTAAGGTGTTATAATCACATATCCGTGTCCCATCTAAGGTTGCAGACATCTAAGTCCTACAACCACCCCTGCCTCTACCTCGAGTGAGACTTCATCTGCTTCGCAGGTGTTGCTGAAAGGGCTGGTAGTTAGGGTTTTGTTGGTGCACTATTGTAGCATTGAACCATGGGTCTACCGCAGTGCCAAGAACGGGGCTGGTATTATCTTGGTTTCCCTTGTAGGGAAGATTCATAATCTTTCATACAACTTGGAGTTTTCTTGCTCAAACAATGCCGCTAAATTCAAATCTTTGTTGTTAGGCATTGAGAACACCCTTAATCTTGGCTGTGGTCACCTTTCAATTTTTGGAAATTACGATCTTATTGTGAACCTAATATGTAAGATATGCTTTCCTAGAAACTAGCTGATGGAACAATATTCCCTAACTACTTGGGCACTTGTCTCGAATCTTCTATCTTTTAACATCACTCATGTCAGGAAGGATTTGAATTCAATAGATGATCGATTAGCTACCTTTGGAGCCTCTCCTACTCAGTAGCTCTTTCCTCACTGGCCTGATTGTGCTTTCCAATCTCTGCATCATCCATACATTTCTGAGAATGAAGAATTCAAGAAAGCCATCCCTAACCATGAAAGCAATTATTGTGTCATTCAAAATGAACCTCTCAAGCCTGAGGATATTATACCTATAGAAAAGAATAAAACTTCTGAAGGCTTGACTCATATCGGGGGTTCATTTTTCTTGAGTGTTGTAGCCAAAAAAGATAAACAAGAATAGGAAGAGCTACAACTGAAGGTGGTTGAATCCATCTCCATGAACATTAGGACACCCGGATCTTCATTGAACGTTAAAATAAATGTCTAGGGTTAGGATAAAGAAAGATTAAAGTCTGTTGAATTACTCGGTAGATTTCAAGATCTTTTTTCTTGGTTTAATATGGATCTTCCTGGTTTTGATCCAGGTCTTGTTCAACATACTATGAAACCAACTAGACAAAAATGAAGACTTGTTAACTCTGCACTGAAAGCAACTTTTCGTAGGGATCCAAGGAATTTCTCAAAGACTGAGATGTTCTTGTTAGTACACCCTAAATGGGTTTCCACATGGGGACCTACTTCGAAGACCATTGATAATATTAGAACCTGCATTAGTCTTCGAACTTTCAGGCAAGCAATTATGAGAAATCCTTTCCCCCCTCTCAGCATAAAATTGTTTCTGCAACAGAATGTAGGGTTACACTTAGAGCCCTTACCTGATGGTTTGCTTGGTTACAATAAAACCAAGGTAAAGGGGAAAATATTCAGAAAACCACTTTTATTACAAATTGTGACACTATGTCTTACAGTTTCCTGACTTTTGTCCTACTTGATACCAATATCACCTTAAAAGGGCCTATACACACAACTTTCAATGAATTGGTCAGTCTCCATGTTTATCTTGACGATTTAATCATATGCGGAAAAAGGATGATAGTTATGCCAGAGGGTCAAGTGTTGGGTCATTTCCAGATTACTTTTGTCTTGGACACTAACTTGGAAATTTTAAAGGAATTACAGAGACAATGGTTTTCTCACAACACTAACAATCCTCGCTTGAAGTATTGCAAGGGACCAATGTGAAAAGTTTTTTTTTTTGCTGATTGGATCTTTCTGTATACTAGTATCTTAGCTTTGTTTTCAAATTTTTTTTGTGCTTCCTTTTTCTGTCTTATCACACTTTGACTTATGCTTTCTGAAATGAATTTTCATTTTCTTGTTGCATTTTGTTTCTTCCTTTTACTGCTTTTGTTTTAATTTATGGATTATTACTTCTGTTGCAATTCTTGTCTTTATCATCTTTTAAGTGTTTGGTCAAGTTAGAATGTTGGATCAATTCTGCCACAGTGACAACCCTGCACAAGCATTGTTAGTTGATAACGATCGAGCTTACATAGTTTTTATGATCTCTCCTATGAAGGGCCTTTGAATTTGTTACATATTTCCGCTGCTACCTTACGGGGAATTGGTTGTTTCCTGCTTCTTCTTGCCATTTCTTCATCCACCGAGATCTTAAGAGAAAATTTATAAGTCTCCCTCTTTCAAGTTAAGATCATATTGCAATCAAATGATTATGCATACAGTGGTAAAACCCCTCATACTTAACATTTTTCATCAGTTATTCCCAAATTCCCGGTCATCTTTCCATTGAATCCACTCATTTCCCCCTGTTGCATAATCATTCGAGTCACGTCTTCTTGAGATTACTATTCTTGGTCTATGAAACCATGAGTTCCGAGTTCTAATTTTTTAAAAACAAATTTCCCTGTGGATTTGCCAGTTTGTTGACGATTGAAATCGTCAACATAATTTCCCTCTCAAAGTGTTGCTAAAGCCTATTATTATATAAGACTAAATAATGCTAGTAGGTGGGACCCCCTTGAGCTTGTGAAGATCAAATCTATTCATTTTCAATGTTATGATGATGTGCTACAAAGGTTCAAATGGTTGATGATAATATGGTTGTCATTGATATGAGTTAAGCTTTGGGATCTTGTTCTTTCATGATACTACATTGTGCTATTCATTTATGGTATTTGTTCTTATCACACTTGCACAACAAATATGTTAGTGAAAATTGCAGAAAGGCATTTTGAGGAAAAGAAAAATACTATATTTGATGCAAAAGAGATCTAGATATGCAATACTACATGCATAAAGTGTTTGTTTATTATTGTTGAGCCTCTAAATTGACATCCCCACTACCCTATTATACTCCTTATCTATACCTTTTTGTCTTACCTAAGCTTGGATAAATGACAAAGAACACTACCATTAGCCATTGATGAGGTCATAAGGTAAAGTATAATTGAATTCATGGATTTTGTGGTTTATTGAGTTAGGAGACTAAATATTTCATGTACTAATGTTTTAAATTACCACGTATAACCTTTGACCTCTAATGAGTCCAACATTTCTGTATCAGCTCAACCATCCAGTACTTATGCGCCAGATTGCCACTGTTTGAATCCGGTACCAAGCACACCTTCCATCCAGATCCGGTACCAAACCATTCACTATCGCAATTTGGTACCAACCACTCGCGTGCTATTCAGATCCGATACCATCTACCGAATCTCACCTGTCACAATCCGGTACCAATACAGGAAGCATAATATACCAAGTTTAGCCCCAAATCGTGTCCAAGATAATTGTTGGATGTTTGTTAAATCATCAATGTTTTAGCAAGACTATGTTAAGTTAGTTTGTTTATTGCTTCATCCTCATACACTTCATGTCATGAGGATGAAGCTTAAAATATGTAACCGAATATATAAATTTGACAATTGACTGATCTGCTAAAGATTTCACCTCCTTGTGTTTCATGACTAAGACTGTTTAAATAGTCATGGCAAGGATGGTGGAGGTAGTAGATAGTTAGCATAACACAGTATGTGAAGCAGTGTTACATATTGTAGAACAAATTTTGAGTTGAAGTTTAATAGAAGGATGTCATTTATTTCCAGGTCTTGATCATTTATGAATGAATGTGAGTTGAGTTGTTAGCATAGTTTAATTCTATGTTTTGAAATTTGAGTGAGAGGAATGTGTGGATTGAAAGAAATCTTACTGTAGACTCCAGTCGTTGACCTGTTGAAGAGGAAAGGGCCCAATGTCCAACAAAGGTCAACATCTTTGTAGATTAGTATTAGCATTTGATTTCGGTAGCATAATCATGAGATTAGCTGAATCTTAATTTTTTGATATGATAGCAGCATAGTTTAGACTAGGATTTCAATTATATGATTGCTTCGAGATCTTTACTTACTCAGTTTTCATATGTTCTGTTTTTGTTCTTATGAATTTGATTTTTCCTAATGGACATGTATGTTGACTGCAGTAGTCAAACGTATTTGGAAAAGAACTAGTGAAGTTCACAATAGAATATTGTGAACCACAACATACTTAGTATATTGATTATTGAACTACCCATGCTATGTCTTGATGATTGATGTGTGATTCCCTTTTCAGAGTGTGATTGCATGATTAGCTTTCTAGTTCAAATAGCAGATTCGATCTGTCAAATAACTCCATCTCATACTTGCATGTGCCATAATGGAGTAGATAGCCTCTCTGTGAAAGACAACCATGTTTTGTTTCTAGCATGCATAACCTAGAATATTTCTATACTCATGACATTAGAATTACCTTCCTTACTGGTGTCTTGTAACTTTGTTGATTAAGAATCCCAGATTGATAATTAATGAGTGCATTATACTGAACATATAAGTAGCACAACATTTTGGTGCCATTGCCGGGGAGTTGCAAACTTTAGGAAGTGATTTTTAGCTTAGATTGTTTGCATAGTTTTTGAATGCTCTTAAAGGTTGCTTGAGGGAGGAGGATAAAACGTTTAATACGTGAGTGAAGAGCCACGCGGCCACTAGAGTGGGGTTCTCCGAAGCTAGGTTTCTTTCTTACCTTCTAAATAGAATTAGGATTTCAATTCAGTTAAGAATAAAATTTACATTTTATGCATAGATATAGAGATAATGAGGGTAGATTTGTAAGCTCTAAAGATTCAAAAACAACCCCCCCCC
>JASDQU011508175.1:0-13101 GCA_032191745.1 Picea mariana
ACAAAGACTCGTTCACCTGCACGCGAGCTTTCAATGCTTGCTCAAACACTTCAATGCACAATCTCTCCCTGTGCAATCCTTTGACAAATCCAAAGGCCTACTCCTCTTGAGCTTGTTCTCGACTTCTCAATTCCTTCTAAGAAAGTCTTGCACGCACTCCTTGCGGCAACCCTTCAACGACCCTTCTGTGTTGAAGTCTTTCGACTCTGCGCACTCCTGCAACAATAGTCCTTCAATACTTCACTCAGAATAGAAATTATGAGACTTAGCTTGGCCTGCACACTCCTTGCACGGCACTGTGTTAATACACTCCTAAGATGAATGGCAACAAAAGTTATCTCTAAGTGAACCCTTCTATCAACGCACTCCTTGCGGACAATTTCAACTGCACTCCTTGCAGGAATCCTCTGGTTCACTTAGAGAAACAATTGAAACTTATTCTATCTCCCTTCCAGACTTCAATTCAACCATGAAATAACATACACAGCATATAAAAGCAAGTGCATAAAAGGAAACAAACATTCATGAGCATAATATCAATACACAGAGAAACAACACCACCATGAATTTGAATCAAAGTTTTCTTCTATTAATTCAAACATCTGTACATGGGTGTTCTTCACACAAATTCTCTGCATGGTCTTCTTTTCTTGCTCTTGTTAATAATCTAATGATACTATGATACGAATGAGGGTGTCTATATCCGTTTTCCCTCTTGGACTCTAAAGATATCAAATCTAGAATTAAATTCCTATCTACCAGCATTAAGTCTATTAAATGCTGACTATCTACCTAAGGACGAGAGCTATCCACTCAAGGTCCATTCAAAATGTACAAGTGCGCCATCTCTTAAATGGCTCATTTAAGATTTGCACAACAATTCCAAAGCATTTTAAAAAATTTAGTGCTGGTTCATCCAGTTGTCTCCCGCTCCACGCTGGCTCGCTTGATGAGTGAGCGATGCTCCTGCATCATATACTCCTCAGCTTGAAAATTTTCATGGGCTCCTATACATGAGCTCCTGCACGGTCTATCCATGCTTCCGTATCACTGCTTCTCTCTCCCAGCTAGCATCCTCCACTGGGTGATTCTTTCATTTGACCAGGTACTCATAGTATTCTTTTCTTCTAGTCTTCTTACCCACTCTCTTGTCCAGTATGCATTCCATCTGCGGCTTCTTTGCTACTGGCAATTGTTTCATCCACTGGATCATTGGCTCCTCAGTTCCAGTCTCTGCTTCTCCAGCCCTGTATGGGTATAAATCTGCGATATTGAATATCGGAGATATCCCGATGCCATCTGGCAACTCGATCTCATAAGCATTCTCTCCGAATTTCTTCAGGATTCTGCATGGCCCAATTTTCTTCATTTTCAACTTATTGTATGTTCCCTTTGGGAACCTTTCCTTCCTCAAATGTGCCAGAACTAGATTTCCAACCTCAGACTGAAGTTGTCTCCAATGTTGATCTTCTCTGTGCTTGTACTCCTGATTTTAATCTATCAGTCGTTGCTTCACTCTGCTGTGAAGTTCCCTCATCGCCTCAACGAATTCTTCTACACTAGCGCTACTAGTAGTAGTCTGTTCTGAATCTCTCAATTCAGAAACCCCTCTCGGTTGCATCCCATATACAACCTGAAATGGACTTTTCTCTGTACTCCGATTCACTGAATCGTTGTATGCAAACTCGGCCTGTGGAAATATATTATCCCAGCTGCTATGGTGCTCTGTCACCAAGCTTCTCAGCAAATCTCCCAGACTTCTGTTGACCACTTCCGTTTGTCCATCTGTCTACGGATGGTAAGAAGAACTAAACATCAAGTTAGTCCCGAGTTTCTTCCATAAGGTCCTCCAAAAATGCCCTATGAATTTAGTGTCCCTATCCGAGACTATGCTTTTCGGAAATCCATGAAGTCGAATGATGATGCAGGAGCATCGCTCACTCATCAAGTGAGCCCGCGTGGAGCGGAAGACAGCTGGACAGGCCAACACAAATTTTAAGAACACTTTGATATTTGTTGCGCCAAACATTAATGTGTGGATTTAATGAAGCGCACTTTGTATATTGTAATGGACTTTGAGCCTTTAAGCTCTCGTCCTTAGGTATATAGTCGGAATTTAATATATTTAATGCTGTTAGATAGGAATTTAATTCTATATTTGATAGCGTAGAGTCCAAGAGGGAAAACGGGATATAGACACCCTCCTTTGTACATTGTATTATTATCATCGAGAGAATTCAAAAAAGAAGGGCAAGCAGAGAATTGTGTGAAGAACACCCATGTACAGATATTGAATTAATAGAAAGATTTGATTCAATTCCATGGTTATGTGTTGTTTCTCTGTGTGTTGATGTTATGCTCATGGATGTTTACTTTCTGTCATACATTTTATTTTATATGCTATGTATGTGATTTCATGGTTGAATTGAAGTCTGTGAGAACAATGATTTAGTTTCAATTGTTTCTCTATCTTGAACCAGAGAATTCTTGCAAGGAGTGCAGTTGAATCGTCCGCAAGGAGTGCATTGATAGAAGGGTTCAGATAGAGATAACTTTTGTTCTAAGTTCTTAGAAGTGCAGATTTGGCACCAGAGCCATGCAAGGTGTGCACAGGCTAGACGAAGAATCAGAGTTGTGATTCTGAGAAAAAGGATTGAAGGATTTCTACTGCAGGAGTGCACAGGATCGAAGACTTCAACACTTAGTGTGTTTGAAGATTTGCCGCAAGGAATGCGTGCAAGGAGTTTCCTGAAGGAACTCGAAAGATGGGAGGAAAAATTAGGAAGGATAGACCTTCGAGTTCGCTGAAGGACGAGTAAGAAAGTTGTACCTTGGAGGTTGCAAGGAATGTTGTAGGGTTGCGTGCAGGGTGACAAGTTTTGTGGAAGAACGGCTTGTCGTTGCGTGGATTGCGCAAGAAGGAAAGATAGACGGTCGGTATTCTCCGTGGAGAATCTGCGAGGTTCTGTGAGTTGTCAAATCTCACCGAGGTGCAAGAAAGTTACCGTGTGAGCATGATAAGGTTCGACGCTCAGGAGAGTAAGAGCCGTCGATCAGGATCACGAGGAGCGTGGTTCTACTCGTGTATCGGCATATCGGGAGTTCATGAGGTAAGACTCCAAATCTACGCAACAAAAGTCGCGATAGAGTGAGAAGAGAAGTCCCGACGATTGCATAGATAGTGTGGGCCACAGCAGGGTGACGTGGCAGGTGATACAAGGTATCAACGTTTCAGCATCTCGGGCGTCGGGAGCCGACGGGGAAATTATTTGACCGCGCGAGAAATGAAGTCACAAGGTAGCGATATTGTGCATATTGGAGTCTCGGGCCTCGGGAGTTGAGGAATGAGTCATTTAGTATCATGAGTGGTGAAGTTCTGAAGGAGCGAGACCGCAGATTCGGTGTTTCGGCTTATCGCATATCGGAGGTTGGAAACTCAAGCGCTTTGTGTCGCAAGTAGCGAGTAGCGATAAAGCGAAGTCCCAATAGGGTAAAGAGAAAGTTAGCGTTGACTGAAACGTCGGGTCTTGGGGACTCGAGAATATAGTGAACTATTGTGAGCTTGCAAAGCCGCGAAGTTTCGATCCTCCGAGTCAAGAAAAGGAGGATTGCAAGAAGTGAACCGTGGGTGCATATTTCCCAAAAGGGAAATAGAAAGATCGTTGACGTCCTTCGGGCCGAGGAAAAAGAGGGTCCTGAGGAGGCAGTCATGCTTCGAGGAGTGCGGGTGTCCGTCAAGTGGTATCAGAGCGGGAATATCTTTGCTTTCTGTAGCAACAGAAGAGAGTAAATTCACCATGCCGCCAAGGAGAGAAAGACAGTCACATGATCCTGAAGACAGGGAGGTGCGAAGAAGAGGTAGGCTGGCAGGAAATCTAGGCCTACCAGGAAATCTAGAAATGGAAAGACAGATGAGAGATCTCCGAGCAAGGCTCGAGGAGATGAAAACAGCACAAAGACGTGGAGTTGGTGTAGGGGATCTTAGTGATTCCGAAGTTGAAGAAGAAGCTGGACATGAAGAAGAGATCACAGTAGAAGATGCATCAACCAAGCGGTTGATTAAAGCTATCACCAGAATGGGTGCGAAGACGAAAATGGGCATTCCAGTCTACGAGGGGAATCTGGATGCAGAAGAGTTACTAGATTGGATCCGAGCTCTTGAAACCTACTTCAATTATGAGGACATCGAAGAGGATAAGAAGGTCAGGCATGCTGTCACACGCCTGAAAGGACATGCAGCATTATGGTGGGATGAGCTACAAGCTGACAGACGCTGCAAAGGCAAGCAGAATATAAAAATTTGGGATCGAATGATCGCAAAGATGAAGGTGAAGTTCATCCCAAGGGAATATCAAATCACTATGTTCAGGAGAATGCAGAACTTGAGACAGAAACTGATGACAGTGAAAGAATACACTGAAGAATTCTATCTACTGAACATCAGAGCAGGTCATCGAGAGAGCGATGATGGACGAAAATGGGCATTCCAGTCTACGAGGGGAATCTGGATGCAGAAGAGTTACTAGATTGGATCCGAGCTCTTGAAACCTACTTCAATTATGAGGACATCGAAGAGGATAAGAAGGTCAGGCATGCTGTCACACGCCTGAAAGGACATGCAGCATTATGGTGGGATGAGCTACAAGCTGACAGACGCTGCAAAGGCAAGCAGAATATAAAAATTTGGGATCGAATGATCGCAAAGATGAAGGTGAAGTTCATCCCAAGGGAATATCAAATCACTATGTTCAGGAGAATGCAGAACTTGAGACAGAAACTGATGACAGTGAAAGAATACACTGAAGAATTCTATCTACTGAACATCAGAGCAGGTCATCGAGAGAGCGATGATGAGAAGGTTGCCAGATATCTGAATGGGTTGAGGTACGACATTCAGGATGAATTAAGCATGGTTACCATCAGGACGGTGGAGGATGCTTACCAGATGGCTCTAAAAGCCGAAGAAAAGATGAGCCGAAAGCAAGGTCAGTGAGGGCGAGGCAGGAGTCAGCCCAGAGGCAAAGCAGTTTCCCAGGAGAAGTTCCAGAAGCCCAAGGAGGAATGGAAGAAACCTCAGGGTAAGGTTGAAAGAGGTGGGACCTCACAGCGAGGACAACCACACATTGAACAAAGAGGATAGAAGAATGATCAGAAAGGAGATTATGCTGACGCAAACACTTTTCCTCGTACCAGAGGTAGAGGAAGAGGCCGAGGTGGAGTAATCACATGTTTTACATGTGGGAAAAATGGGCACAAGTCATTCGAGTGTCCAGAGAAAAAGAAGGACATCGGAGAAGCTCACATCACAGAGGCGCAGAAGCGTGATGCTGAGACGAAAGATGCAGAAGGCGGAAGATCGCTTGGAATGCATAAAGTCCTTTTGACACCCGAGAAGGAGGTGGAAAGCTCAGTCCAAAGGACCAGACTGTTCAGGACAGCTTGCAAGACCAAGGACTTGAAATGCAAGGTTATTGTGGACAGCGGAAGCACAGATAATCTCGTTTCAACCGATATGGTAGAGAAGTTGGAGATGGAGACAACTGATCACCCGAGTGCATATAAAGTTTCATGGTTACAGAAGGGACATCAGGTGAGTGTTACGAAACAATGTTTTGTTGAATTCAAGATAGGTGGGTATAATGATAAAATCTTGTGTGATGTTACTCCCATGGATGTATGTCATTTATTGTTGGGTAGACCATGGCAATATGATAGAAATGTGATTCATGATGGGAGAATGAACACATATACCCTAGAGAAGAATGGGAGAACCCATATGTTGCTTCCGATAAAGGATAAGGAAGTGAAGCCGGAAGTGAGTAACACAATAATTCTCATGAATGGGAAGGAACTTCTTACAGAGATGGAGAAGAAGGAAGATCCACAATTCTTTGTGGTCAGGAAACCGAGGATTGTTCTGACTAGCACAAGAGTGGACGATTTGACAGATGAGATTCGGGAACTGTTGGAAGAGTTCGCTAACATCATAGTGGACGAATTACCTCATTCATTGCCACCGATGAGGAGTGTAAGTCACCACATAGACCTCATACCAGGAGCTAGTTTACCGAACAAGGCTGCGTACAGACTGATGCCACAAGAAAATGAGGAGGTCAAGAAGCAGGTCCAGGATTTGATGGACAAAGGTTTGGTCAGGGAAAGCTTGAGTCCATGTGTTGTTCCGACAGTTCTCAGTCTGAAGAAAGACGGAGGCTGGAGGATGTGTACCGACTCAAGAGCGATCAACAAGATAACCATCAGGTACAGGTTTCCACTGCCGAGAATGGATGATCTGATGGATTGCCTGAGTGGGGAAAAATATTTTTCAAAGATATATTTGAAAAGTGGATATCACCATATTCGCATGAGGGAAGGCGATGAGTGGAAAACAACCTTCAAGACCAACGAAGGGCTGTATGAATGGCTAGTCATGCCGTTTGGCTTGATGAATGCGTCGAGCACATTTATGAGGCTGATGAATGAAATCCTGAGGGAATTCATCGGGAAGTTTGTTATTGTGTACTTGGATGACATACTGATTTACAGTAGATCAGAGGCTGAACATTTGAAGCATTTGGCCATTGTGATGAGGAAACTACAGCAGGAAAAGTTGTTGATAAATATGAAGAAGTCCTCGTTTATGAAGACATAACTCATTTATTTTGGTTTTGTTATTTCGGCAAATAAGTTGAAGATGGATCCAGAGAAAGTGGAAGTGATTAAGAATTGGCCATCACCGAGAAATATTTTCGAGGTGAGGAGCTTTCATGGTTTGGCTAGTTTCTACAGAAAATTCATCAGGAATTTCAGTGGAATTAGCGCAGCAATGATGGAAACAGTGAAGAAGCGGCATAAGACTTTTCATTGGACAGTTGAGGCTGAGAAGAGCTTCAATCTGTTGAAGCGAAAGATCACAGAGAAACCAGTGTTTGTGTTTCCATATTTTTAGATGATATTTCAGGTGAAATGTGACGCCAGTGGTTATGCCATAGGAGCGGTCTTGAGTCAGGAGGACAGGCCGATTGCATATTTCAGCGAGAAGTTGGATGAGGCAAAGGTGAAATAATCAATGTATGATAAAGAATTTTATGCTATCATACAGGCGTTGAAGAAGTGGAGGCATTACTTGATCCCAAAGGAATTTGTGTTGTACAGTGATAATCATGCATTGCAGTTTGTGAGTCAACGGGAGAAGTTGAATCAGAAGCATGCAAAATGGGTAGAGTATATGCATAATTTCACATTTGTGATTAAACACATTTCAGGAACTGCTAACAAAGTGGCTGATTCTTTGAGCAGGAAGTGTTTGTTACTGCAGGAATTCCGAGTCAAAACATTGGGTTTTGAACATCTCAGGGACATGTACGCAGGAGATGCAGATTTCGGGGAAGCGTATGAAGCAGCTAAGAATCCAGTTCTCAGAGATCAAAGTCTGTGGATAGATTATATGATCCAGGAAGGATTATTGTTCAGAGGCAATCAACTGTGTATTCCAAAATGCTCCATGAGGGAGAACTTGTTAAAGGAGAAGCACAGTGGTGGATTGGCAGGGCATTTTGGCCACGAGAAAACATTCGCAAAGCTGAGCGAATCATATTTTTGGTCAGGCATGCAAGAAGAGGTCAAGATATTTGTTGACAGATGCAATATTTTTCATCATTCGAAGGGCAGAAAGTAGAATGCAGGTTTTTATCAGCCATTGCCCATACTAGAGAGGCCATGGGAGGCGATAAGCATGGATTTTGTATTGGGTTTTCCAAGAATGCAAAGAGGTGTAGATTCAATCTTTGTGGTGGTAGAAAGGTTTTCAAAAATGGCACATTTCATTCCATGCCAGAAGACCAGCGATGCGACACACATCGCAAATCTATTTTTCAAAGAGGTCATTCGACTTCATGGATTGCCGAAAAGCATTGTCTCGGATAGGGACACAAAATTCACAAGACATTTTTGGAGGACCTTATGGAATAAGATAAGAACTAACTTGGTGTTTAGTTCTGCTTATCATCCTCAGATGGATGGACAAACAGAGGTGGTGAACAGGAGTCTGGGAGATTTGTTGAGGAGCTTGGTGACGGAGCACCATAGCAGCTGGGATAACGTATTTCCACAGGCGGAGTTTGCATACAATGATTCACTGAATCAGAGTACAGGAAAAATTCCATTTGAGGTTGTATATGGGATGCATCCGAGAGGAGTGTCTGAATTGTGGGATTCAAAACAAACTGCGACTAGCAGCGCTAGTGCAGAAGAATTCACTGAGGCGATGTAGGAACTTCACAGTCGAGTGAAGCAGCGACTGATAAATTCAAATCAGGAGTATAAGCGTAGAGCAGATCAGCATCGAAGACAACTTCAATTTGAATTTGGTGACCTATTTCTTGCACACTTGAGGAAGGAAAGGTTCCCGAGGGGAACATACAACAAGCTAAAGATGAAGAAAATTGGACCATGCGGAGTCCTGAAGAAATTCGGAGAGAATGCTTATGAAATTGAGTTGTCGGATGGCATCGAAATATCTCCGATATTCAATGTCGCAGACTTATACCTATATAAGGCTAGAGAAGCAGAGATTGGAACTGAGGAGCCATTGATCCAGTGGATGAAGCAATTGCTAGTAGCAGAAAATCCGCAAATGGAATGCATACTGGGCAAGAGAGTGGGTAAAAAGACCAGGAGAAAGGAATATTATGAGTATCTAGTCAAATGGAAGAATCACCCAGTGGAGGATGCCAGCTGGGAGACCGATGCATTGATATAGAAACATGGACAGACCGTGCAGGAGCTCATGGACAGGAGCCCATGAAATTTTTCAAGCGAGGGAGTATGATGCAGGAGCATCGCTCACTCATCAAGCGAGCCCGCGTGGAGCGGAAGACAGCTGGACAAGCCAACACAAATTTTAAGAACACCTTGATATTTTTTGCACCAAACATTAATGTGTGGATTTAATGAAGCGCACTTTGTATATTGTAATGGACCTTGAGCCTTTAAGCTCTCATCCTTAGGTAGATAGTCGGCATTTAATAGATTTAATGTTGTTAGATAGGAATTTAATTCTAGATTTGATAGCGTAGAGTCCAAGAGGGAAAACGGGATATAGACACCCTCCTTTGTACATTGTATTATTATCATCGAGAGCATTCAGAAAAGAAGGGAAATCAGAGAATTGTGTGAAGAACACCCATGTACAGATATTGAATTAATAGAAAGCTTTGATTCAATTCCATGGTTATGTGTTGTTTCTCTGTGTGTTGATGTTATGCTCATGGATGTTTACTTTCTATCATACATTTGCTTTTATATGCTATGTATGTGATTTCATGGTTGAATTGAAGTCTGTGAGAACAAGGATTTAGTTTCAATTGTTTCTCTATCTTGAACCAGAGAATTCCTGCAAGGAGTGCAGTTGAATCGTCCGCAAGGAGTGCGTTGACAGAAGGGTTCAGATAGAGATAAATTTTGTTCTAAGTTGTCAGAAGTGCAGATTTGGCACCAGAGCCATGCAAGGCATGCGCAGGCTAGACGAAGACTCAAAGTTGCGATTCTGAGAAAAAGGATTGAAGGATTTCTGTTGCAGGAGTGCGCAGGATCAAAGACTTCAACACTTAGCGTGTTTGAAGATTTTCCACAAGGAATGCGTGTAAGGAGTTTCCTGAAGGAACTCGAAAGCTGGGAGGAAAACTCAGGAAGGATAGACCTTCGAGTTCGTCGAAGGGCGAGCGAGAAAGTTGTACCTTGGAGGTTGCAAGGAACGTTGTAGGGTTGCGTGCAGGGTGATGAGGTTTGTGGAAGAATGGCTTGTCGTTGCGTGGATTGTGCAAGAAGGAAAGATAGATGGTCGATATTCTTCATGGAGAATCCACGAGGTTCTATGAGTTGTCAGATCTCATCGAGGTGCAAGAAAGTTACCGTGTGAGCGTGAGAAGGTTCGACGCTCAGGAGAGTAGAACCCGTCGATCGGGATCACGAGGAGCATGGTTCTACTTGTGTATTGGCATATCGAAAGTTCGTGAGGTAAGACTCCAAATCTACGCAACAGAAGTCGTGATAGAGAGAGAAGCGAAGTCCCGACGATTTCGTAGATAGTGTGGGCCACAGCAGGGTGACATGGCAGGTGATACAAGGTATCGGCGTTTCGACATCTCGGGTGTCGGGAGCCAACGGGGAAATTATTTGACCGTGCGAGCAACGAAGTCACGAGGTAGCGATATTGTGCATATCGACATCTCAGGCCTCGGGAGTCGAGGAAGGAGTCATTTGGTCTCGCGAATGGCGAAGTTCCAAAGGAGCGAGACCGCGGATTCAGTGTTTCAGCTTGTCGCGTATCGGAGGTTGGAAACTCAAGCGCTTTGTGTCTCAAGTAGCGAGTAGCAATAGAGAGAAGTCCCGATAGGGTAAATAGAAAGTCAACGTTGACTGAAACGTCAGGTCTCGTGGACTCGAGAATATAGTGAACTACTGTGAGCTCGCGAAGCCGCGAAGTTCTGATCCTCCGAGTGCAGAAAAGGAGGATTGCAAGAAGTGAACTGTGCGTGCAGATTTCCCGAAAGGGAAATAGAAGGACCTTTGACGTCCTTCGGGCTGAGTAAAAATAGGGTCCTGAGGAGGTAGTCGTGCTCCGAGGAGTGCAGGTGGTCATCAAATGACCTCCTTGAAAAATAGATTTGCGATATGAGTCCCATCGTTGGTCTTCTGGCATGGGATAAAATGTGCCATCTTTGAAAACCTTTCCACGACCACAAATATTGAATCAAAACCTCTTTACGTCCTCGGCAAACCCAATACAAAATCCATACTAATTGCCTCCCATGGCCTCTCCGGTATGGGCAATGGCTGATAGAAACCTTCATTCTGTTTCCTCCCCTTCGAATGCTGGCATACCCGACATCTTTCAACAAATCTCTTGACCTCTGCACGCATCCCCGACCAAAAGTATGACTCATTTAGCTTCGCGAATGTTTTATCATGACCAAAATGTCCTGCTAAGCCACCACTGTGCTTCTCTTTCAACAAGTTCTCCCTCATGGAGCATTTCGGAATACACAATTGATTGCCTCTGAACAACAATCCCTCCTGGATCATGTAGTCTATCCAAGGGCTTCTGTCTCTGAGAACTGGATTCTCAGCTACTTCATACACTTCTCCAAAGTCTGCATCTCCTGCATACATGTCCCTGAGATTTTCAAAACCCAATGTTTTGACTCGAAATTCCTGTAGCAACAAACACTTTCTACTCAAAGCATCAGCCACTTTGTTAGCAGTACCCGAAATATGCTTAATCACAAATGTGAAATTCATCATATACTCTACCCATTTCGCATGTTTCTGATTCAACTTCTCCTGTTGAGTCACAAACTGTAATGCATGATTATCACTATACAATACAAATTCTTTCGGGATCAAGTAATGCCTCCACTTCTTCAATGCCTGTATGATAGCATAGAATTCTTTATCATACGTGGAGTATTTCAGCTGCACCTCATCCAGATTCTCGCTGAAATATGAAACCAACCTGTCTTCCTGATTTAAGACCGCTCCTATGGCAAACCCACTTGCATCACACTTCACCTGAAATGTCTTCTGAAAATTCGGCAACACCAACACTGGTCGTTCCGTGATCTTTTGCTTCAACAGATTGAAGCTTTTCTCAGCCTCTGCTGTCCAATGAAAAGATTGATGTCGCTTTTTCACTGTGTCCATCATTGTTGCGCTAATTCCACTAAAATTCCTGATGAACTTTCGATAGAAACTAGCCAAACCATGAAAACTCCTCACCTCGAAAATATTTCTCGGTGATGGCCAATTATTGATTACCTCCACCTTATCCAGATCCATCCTCAACTCATTCACTGAAATAACAAAACCCAAGTATATGAGCTCTGTCTTCATAAATGAGGACTTCTTCATATTAATTAACAGCTTCTCCTGCTGTAGCTTCCTCATCACAATGGCCAAATGCTTTAGGTGTTCAGCCTCTGATTTACTATAAATCAGTATGTCGTCCAAATTCATCAGCCTCATAAAAGTACTTGGTGCATTCGTCAAGCCAAACGGCATGACTATCCATTCATACAAACCTTTGTTTGTTTTGAAGGCTGTCTTCCACTCATCACCTTCTCTCATGCGAATCTGGTGATATCTGCTTTTCAAATCAATCTTTGAAAAATATTTTGCCTCGCTCAGGCAATCCATCAGATCATCCATTCTCGGCAATGGGAACTTGTACCTGATGGTTATCTTGTTGATCGCCCTTGAGTCGGTACACATTCTCCAACCTCCATCCTTTTTTGGACTGAGTGTTGTCGGAACAGCACATGGGCTCAAACTTTCCCTGACTAATCCTTTGTCCAATAACTCCTGGACCTACTTCTTGACCTCATTTTCTTGTGGCGTCAACCTATACGTAGCTTTGTTCGGCAAACTAGCTCTCAGTATGAGGTCTATATGATGACTCACAATTCTCATTGGTGGCAACGAATGAGGCAATTCGCCTGATGTCAGCGAACTCTTCCAGTAGTTCCTGAATTTCATCTGGCAAATCATCCACTCTTGTGCTAGTTAGAACGATCCTCGGCTTCCTGACTACAAAGAATTGTGGATCTTCTTTCTTCTCAACCTCTGTAAGAAGTTCCTTCCCACTCATGAGAAGTATTGTGTTGCTTACTTCTGGCTTCACCTCTTTATCTTTTATCGGAAGCAACCTGTGTATCCTCCCATCCTTCTCTGAAGTATATTTGTTCATCCTCCCATCATGAACCACATTTCTGTCATATTGCCATGGTCTACCCAGCAATAAATGACATACATCCATGGGAATAACATCACAGAGTACTTTATCATTATATCCACCTATCTTGAATTCAACTAAACACTATTTAGTGACACTCACCTGATGTCCCTTCTGTAGCCATGAAACTTTGTATGGACTCGGGTGATCAGTTGTCTCCAGCTCCAACTTCTCCACCATCTCGGTTGAAACGAGATTATCCGTGCTACCACTGTCCACAATTACCTTGCACACCATGTCCTTGGTTTTGAAAGCTATTCTGAAAAGTCTGGTCCTTTGAGCTGAATCCTCCACCTCCTTCTCAAGTGTCA
>JASDQU011508176.1:7557-24785 GCA_032191745.1 Picea mariana
ACCTAAGATCCATTCATACATGCATCATATCAAATTGAAAATATTATACCTCATATGTTTGCAAGATCCAAAATACTTGTAGATCTTCCCAAAATCCTCCAAAGCGTTTCTTTTTATTATCCAATGGAAGAGGTTGTGACAACTAATTGCCACAAGCCCTTCAAGAACAAAACCAATGAAGAAGTATGGCAATAATGAGAGAGATAGAGAGAATGGGATGGTGAGAAACTAATAGCATAACAGTGCAATAATGAAAGGTGAGTAAAGAGTGAGTGAGAGGTCTCTTAAATAGTATGAGAGGCTAAGGAGACCCCTCTTGGATCTTCAACAAGTGTCAAAGATCCAAGGGACAAGACAAATCATGGAGAAAATCAACCAATGAGAGAAGAGGCTTTTAGGGTGAGGGGAAAAGGAAAAAGAGAGAGTGGATAAGGAGAAAGCAAGTAAAACTAAACAAAAATGGCAAGGAGAAAACCCACGTATGGGATAAAGGAGGAGTTTCCATGCTTTCAATGGAGATGTTTCCTTCTTACAATGTGAGGTTTCCACTTCCCACGTGAATTAATAATGGAAGGTGTGAGCTAAAAGGAGGAAAGCGTGAGCTTTCCTTTGGAATGTGGGGAGGTGAGTGGTGGCATACTCCATAAGATCATGCGATTGGTGGAGGAGGAAGGTTCATGCTTTAATCAAAGCAAAACTCCCATTAAAACGTGAAGTTTCCAAAAGGGAAATGCATGGGAGATGACGTGAGGAGCATACGAGGGAGTGAGTGTAGGCATGGAGAGTGGGAGTGTGTGGGACACACTCCCAAATGGGACGTGTATGGGTAGAGACAAAGAAAAACGTGTGAGGAGAGGCCCCACGCACCAATTAGAAATCATTTCTAACATTTACGTGGAGGGTGACGTGAGACATAAGTGTGACGTCCACCTTCTCATGTGGGATGTGGAGTGGATGAACGAAGGGTGCACCTCATGAGGAGGGCCCCATAACACACTCAAAACAATTTAAAACACAACTTAAATGATTTATTAAATCAATTAATGAGTTAAGACATGCTCATGTGGGAAAGGGGACGTGAGCCCAAAGTAGGGAATTAATTAAAAATTAATTTTAATTAAATGGTGGGTTTAAAAGGTGGGTAAAGGGTAGGGATAGGTTAGGGGTGGTCCTCTCATCATTAATTGCCTTTTTCTTCACTTAATTTGGTCCACTATTACAAAATTTACATTCTCCCATGTTCTGGGTTTGGCAATTAAAATTGTCGCTTTCCCGAAAAACTCTTAAGTGGACAAACAACCTAGCAAAACTTGTCCGACTGAGTTGAAACTTGGTCCACGGGTGTAGTGGGTCTCATTAGTTTTTAAATGTTATATTGCAGATGTGAAGTATGAGAACTGAAAGTAATTTGCGGAATTGTAAAAGGTTGATTAAGTCCTTAAGATATCAATACTTGCATGCATGTACACAAGATAAGAAATAGTTGCTTGCATCTAAAGTAAAAGACAGAATCAAAAAGTTAATTAACCGATTAGCGCATGCATGTGTGATAGGTTTACAAAATTAAACACTGCATTCAAGGTAAGATAAATTGAAAGCAAAATATCCACGATGCCTCCACGGGCTCTAAACTAGAATATGTTATGAGATCTACTCTAGATTATTTTACGTAAGCATGCATGTAGAAACCACAACTAATCTAGCTAAACTAATCATGAAAAATAAACAAAAGATATCTAATCTAGAGCTTGCGAAAATAAGACAGAAAGAGAAAGAATGCAAGCCACTTGGGTACAACTCCTTTGGGCTTGCCTTACAGCGATTTAGAATATAGAAGGAAAAGATAAGCATTTACCACAATGGGAGGAGTTGCTTGAGGGTGTGTTGTGCATGAAAATGGGCAGAGTGCCCCCTTGTCCTAGAGAGAATCTGCAAAAATTAGCAAGCTATTGCTTGCTGATTTGAGCTGCAACACACTCAAAAAATGTTATGAAATCTTTGTTTTTAGGCAAAGATTTCGTGCATACAAGAACCAGAAAATTTAAAGACTTTAGGTGACCTATCTAAGCAAGTTAGCTACCGAAATGAGGATGAGAAAAGGGTGAACAATACAGAAATAACTGGGAGTGTATGAAAATATCAAAGGGAGACTCTTCCGAGAGGCACCCTAATGAAACCCTTGAAGTCCAACCTGCAAAAAACTCAACACAATAGCATGCATACAATGGATAATATGGAGGGTTAAGTTAATAAGTGAAATACTTGCACATTATCTAGCTAACCACATATATAGATTCACAAGAATACTCTTTGCAAAACCTACTCAAATAAAATACTTTACCTAAGATCCATTCATACATGCATCATATCAAATTGAAAAGATTATACCTCATATGTTTGCAAGATCCAAAATACTTGTAGATCTTCCCAAAATCCTCCAAAGCGTTTCTTTTTATTATCCAATGGAAGAGGTTGTGACAACTAATTGCCACAAGCCCTTCAAGAACAAAACCAGTGAAGAAGTACAACAATAATGAGAGAGATAGAGAGAATGGGATGGTGAGAAACTAGTAGCATAACAGTGCAATAATGAAAGGTGAGTAAATAGTGAGTGAGAGGTCTCTTAAATAGCATGAGAGGCTAAGGAGACCCCTCTTGGATATTCAACAAGTGTCAAAGATCCAAGGGACAAGACAACTCATGGAGAAAATCAACCAATGAGAGAAGAGGCTTTTAGGGTGAGGGGAAAAGGAAAAAGAGAGAGTGGATAAGGAGAAAGAAAGTAAAAATAAACAAAAATGGCAAGGATAAAACCCACGTATGGGATAAAGGAGGAGTTTCCATGCTTTCAATGGAGATGTTTCCTTCTTACAATGTGAGGTTTCCACTTCCCACATGAATTAATAATGGAAGGCGTGAGATAAAAGGAGGAAAGCGTGAGCTTTCCTTTGGAATGTGGGGAGGTGAGTGTTGGCATACTCCATAAGAGCATGCGATTGGTGGAGGAGGAAGGTTCATGCTTTAATCAAAGAAAAACTCCCATTAAAACGTGAAGTTTCCAAAAGGGAAATGCGTGGGAGCTGACGTGAGGAGCATACAAGGGAGTGAGTGTAGGCATGGAGAGTGGTAATGTGTGGGACACACTCCCAAATGGGATGTGTATGGGTAGAGACAAATCAAAAACGTGTGAGGAGAGGCCCCACGCACCAATTAAAAATCATTTCTAACATTTACGTGGAGGGTGACGTGAGACATGAGTGTGACGTCCACCTTCTCATGTGGGACGTGGAGTGGATGAAGAAAGGGTGCACCTCATGAGGAGGGGTCCATAACACACTCAAAACAATTTAAAACACAACTTAAATGATTTATTAAATCAATTAATGAGTTAAGACATGCTCACGTGGGAAAGGGGATGTTAGCCCAAAGTAGGAAATTAATTAAAAATTAATTTTAATTAAATGGTGGGTTTAAAAGGTGGGTAAAGGGTAGGAATAGGTTAGGGGTGGTCCTCTCATCATTAATTGCCTTTTACTTCACTTAATTTCTTCCACTATTACAAAATTTACATTCTCCCATGTTCTGGGTTTGGCAATTAAAATTGTCGTTTTCGCGAAAAACTCTTAAGTGGACAAACAACCTAGCAAAACTTGTTCAACTGAGTTGAAACTTGGTCCACGGGTGCAGGGGGTATCATTAGATTTCTTTTGAGTACAAATACCCCTATTGCAAATCCTAGGACCTAAGTTTTACATTAAATACCCAGAATTAATTAATTAATTAATCATTTAATTAATTCGGAACCTTAAAAAAAACCTAGCTATACTTGACGGAATTCCATGAAATTTCACGTGATGTCTTACATGGTCATTTAGAACATTCCTAAACACTAGCTAACTAGGAATAACTTCATTATAATTCCTTTCACCACTTTGGAGGAATTATTGGGTGGGAGTGAAAAACTCAAGGGAGATTAACCCAGCTGGTTAGGCCACATTAACCTCCCGAGGATAAAAAACACTCAGCGAAAGGAACTCTACTAATGAAGAAACCCTAAGGAAACTGACCTAACATGATCCATGTAGACTTATTACAATATTAACCCACGTAGGGGTGCGGTAATCCCGCTTACAAAATTTGTGCTGGAGGCAAAAATTGCCTAGTAGAACCAAACTGTCTTCGACATACTAGCATCTGATGATGCATTACTTCATGGAACATGGAGTTGACCCCCTAGTTGAATAGGCGGTCAATAGACCCTTTGAGGTTCTAGAAAGAGTGGGACCTATTGCCTATCGACTAGCACTTCCTCCCACCGTAAAAGAACATAATGTTTTTCATGTTTCATTATTGAAGAAATATGTACATGATGCTAATCATATAATTGACTGGTCTGTGATCCAGGTGGAACTGGAGGGAGAATTTCTACCAGAACCCCAATGCATACTGGACAGAAAGGAAACCCCACTCTGGAGCATGACCATTGCACAGTTNGCCCAGATGAGGCTACATGGGAAATGGAGGATGCCATGAGACAGACATATCCGATTTTGTTTACTTATGTACATGCAATTCATGTTAGTAGATAAGAAAATCGAGGACGATGTTCCTTTTTAAGGGGGAGGGAATTGTAACACCCTATTTCCCCCAGTTTGTAAAAGTAACAGGACTGGCCAAGAACTATGGCAAACTCATAAATATGAATATGTGATGTAAATGGAACTTGAGGAAAAGGTCATTGAATGTGAATAACATTATAAATTTCATTGTAGGACTGCTTTAAAAATTCACCTTTTTGCCTTAGAAATTTTCCTAGAAATTTTGGTAATTTTTTTTTAGTTGTTTAAAAATTCTTTCCATCGTTTCTAACTTTATTTGTTTGCTGTTTTGTTGCAGCAAGTACAAATCCAAGAGGGGATTCCACTCATTTTGGGTGAAATTCAAGGCTTTCAGGGAACCTGGGGGGTTGTGACTTCATCAAAACGAAGTTCTTCTTTTCTATCTTTTCTTCTTGTACTCCTCTTAATGATCCATTAATAAGGATCCCTCTTTTTCTAAGAGATATAAAATCTCAAAGGTAACTCTAAGTTCTCCATTGTAATAAGTAATAAAAGCGGGTCCTCTGTGCCCAGTTTCTTCATCCCCTTAGGGGGATTTGTGTTGTGGTTTGTTTTTTTGTCTCTTTTGAGTTGTGCATGCTTAAGATCTAACAATAAAATACACAAGTCAAACATACCAAACACACTACAACACTCTAACTTCATGCATGTTAAACCAATTCTCAGATTTTCATGCAATTTTAGTTTCAAGTGATTTTCTTTCTTCAATCAGTTTTGCAACAACATTTTCAAGCAATATCTTGTTGATCTCTCTCAAATACAAAGAAAGGTATATAAACTTAAGTGTTGCAATTCATTTCTTTCAATTTTCAAGTGTTTGTGCTAGTGCCACAATTACAAAGCAGGGTGTGTGATCTATCTTTTTCATATTTTTTTATCAAAGTAATTGAACCTTGCTAGTATAATTAAGACAATCTCCTAGTGGTACCATTTGTCTAAAACCTCTACCCTGGGTGGAGTGTGTCAAATCACTTGGTAACTCGCCTTGTTGGATCTGCGGCACACCCAGTCGACAAGTTCTAGATTGGTGAATAATACATAAGGGGGCCAAACACTTTCACTAATTAATTACAAAATTGACCTTAATAAAATCTTCGATCTACACTGTCCACGACTCCCTTGAAGGCACTGGTCAAAACATACTTTCAATCTTTCTTATGTGAGCAATTTTACTTATGCATGTTATCTAATCTCCTTTATGCTCTTAATTATTGTAGATGTTGTATCCTTTTTGATGTATAAATGTTTCATGAGAAAAATGTGCTTTATGATGATAAATGCTAAGTTGTGAATGATCGAATTTTACTTTCAGCAATAAAATCCTAGAATAAAATGTTTTTCTTTCTTAGTTTAGAAAGCCTTAGTTTTATTTGTTTAGGGACTACCCCCCTTGGCTTCGCTAGGAGTTGGCCTAGACGGAGGAGTTGAGGATCAGGTGACAACATCTTGACTCGAGACTTGCCCCCAAGGACACACTAAATGGATTGAAGGTTTCTTCCACGTTACCCCAAGTGTGTATTAGGACAACAACATTTTTTATGTCGTTGTCGGGGATAAACCTTTCTATTCCTGGGACACGACTTTTGTTTTCCTTTTCTCCTTTTTTGATTTGTTTGATGCTTCTTGTTTGTTTAGAATAAACTTGATCATCTGGCGACTCCACTTCAAAAATAATTCGACAAAGTATTCTGCAAGGAGGAACTCACAGTTTGCTTAGCTTCATCCTTAAACCCAAAGGTGTTTTTGGAGGAAGTTAGCCAAGCTGTCTTCTTGTAGGATCCTTAATAATTTTTGGGTCCCAGTCCATCTCTGTTAGACCTTTTCTTTTTTAATAAAGTCTAGTTTACAAATGGATGATCTTTATAAACCTATTGATTTTTCTGCAATAAGTGGTTATCCACATTTGATTCCAGAAAAAGCAATTGAAAATTTGCCTTGTTTTCAAAATGATAATGTTATTGATGCCAGACATCATGTTCAGAGAGTTTCACATTGCTTCAATAAATGGTGTTGCAATACCTTATATGAAGATGTGGGAATGAAATTTTTTATCTTATCTTTTGATGATGATGATCTTGATTGGTTTACAAAACTTAAGGATAGACAGATTAGAACGTACAAAGAGTTGACTAATTCTTTCATGGAAAAATGGAAGGAGAAGGAACCCCCAGTTATAAAGATAGTCAGTTCAGATGCTTCACCAAATTTTGATGAGAAATTTACAGATGTTATCCAAGCCATGAGATTCGCTCATGCAATGCAGTTAAAGGACATGGAAGCTCGCCTTGCAGAGGAAGAATCTTGTATCAAGTATTCAGACCCTATAGAGCCAGAGCTTCATAATGAACATGAAAAGGAGTTTCACTCAGAAATTTACAGATGTCATCCAGGCCATGAGATTCACTCATACAATGCAGTTAAAGGACATGGAAGCTCACCTTGCAGAGGAAGAATCTTGTATCAAGTATTCAGACCCTATAGAGCCAGAGCTTCACAAAGAACAAGAAAAGGAGTTTCACTTAGAAATTCCGGAAGAGCCTATAGATGAGTCATTAACTAGTCATGAGGAAACAAAGGATTTTGAGTTGGAAATGATTGAGTATCTAGATAATTCAGATCCCCACCCTCCTCTCGAATAATTCATCTCCTCAGAGAAAATTTTCGACAATTATGATGATTCTGAAATGATTAGTGAAGCAGATTCCTTGATAGTTCCAGTTCCAGTTCCAATTTCTCAACCATCAGATGACTTAATGACATCTAATGGGAAATTGGAAGATAACTTTAGTTTTTCAAATCCATATCATTATGAGTAGTGGTTAGCCTTCCATAATGACATTCCAATGCAAAGCTTCATAAAAAAATTACAAGGCTTACCAAACTTCAAAGTTTGGTTGAATAAAGAAAACACATGTTTCTTGGGTGGTATATTCCCGGAAAAAACTCCAAGTTGATAAACCTTGGTAAAGAATCTTCAAAGAGTCATCCTGAACATGGATTATTCAGACATCTGAGGTCTTGTTTCATCCATGACATGGATGATTCATGCAGTTTCTACTTCAGCCAGTCAGATAGTGGAAAGGTTAAAGCTACCAGTGAGCAAACAACTTTTCAAATTGATCTTCAATAATGTTATTTGATGCCATGGGACATCCTCTGTAACGTATCTCTAACCCTTTCCTCCGCATTTTAATTTTCATTTATGTTCACTTTATTCTTTATACTTTATGTATAATAGTTCATTTTTGTTTTTTGTATTTACATGTATAATAATTGTGCAATTTTAATTTACACTTGGTCTTCATATACATGTGTCGCTGATGTTGTTTTTGGCGAGATGTTTGTGATGTAGGAACAGATTCTAGATTCTCGCATGTGCTCCCTTTCTATAAAAGGATCAAGCACACGTCCCCATATGGAGCTTATGTTATCCACCAGTTTGTACAAGCTAGATTTTCTTGAAGAGCTGCAAGAGAATGAGCAAGCAATGCTCATATTTGCAGATTTCAGAGTTCAACAGGTCTTATGAAAGACCTCTTTTTTCTGCATTTCCACCATTGTAATAAATATCATAAGTATGAGAGATTGTAAAAGGATATTGGCCACCCAAGACCAGGAGTGAGCACATATTTTGGAGTGTTTTTTTCTACTTGTTAATTATTTTTTCTGCTTGCCTTAGTGAGACGAAAAAATAATTTCTATGTTTTTTCACTCAAAAGACTTAACGCCAAAGCCAGAGTATGTGATGGCAAGCAGGTTTTGGCATGGAAAATCCAATTTCTAGTGTCATAATGTATATAAGATAATACTAGGACATATTGTCAGAGTCATTTGGAAATTGCGGCTAGGTTTGATAGGTTTTTTTTAAGTTTTTAATGAATTAATTAAATTCTCGCAAAAATGGAATTTATTAATTTTGAGTCAATAAATGAAAAAAATATGGCATCACATGTTGTCAGATGCCATATTTACAGTTGTTTTCCAGTCCAGAGTATGATGTAAACCCCTATTTCCCATCTTTCGAGACTAAAAAGTGATTATTATCACTAAAAAAATCAATTTTACTCGAAATTTACGGAAAATGGGTAATTTAATTAAACTCCTAAATTTTAGGAGAACTGGGGAACATGTTTTAGACATGTTTTTTCTATGTTCCTATTTGACTAAAGGCCTAAGGCGAGTTAGCTAAGGGGAGGTCAACTTAACTAAGATGACATGGAGTTGGGAGGAGGTTCCAATGAAGGAACTCGACTCATTATCCTAAGTGGCGCATTCCTAAACCCTAACACATCTCTTAAGTGGCCCACGCATCACTTAACTGACCCATCAATCACACTCACTCCCACTCCTCCTCACATAACTCATCCTCCACTCCCCTTCCACTATACATATCCTAACACCTCTCCACTCCACTTCCTATTCACTCCCACACATCTCCTCTTCACTCCCACGTAACTCCCTCATATCCTCACACATTACCTAAACCCTAAACCTAACCCTAGCACATGCATTACTTAGGGATTGTCACCTCCCATTCCTATTTAATAAAGGGTTGACCTCTCCTTTAGTTAGCCGAATCTTGGGCAAGCAAGCATTGTAATGTTGTATCTTCTTCTGAAATAATAAAGACTTTGGAGCTAGCTTTGGTGTGTGGAGTCAATGTGTAGATGAATGTTGGATACATGAGGTGATGTTGTATTGATTTTATGCATAATATCTTTGTTATTTGGCTAATCATAGGGATATTGTTATCTAGATGAATTAAGTTGTTTAATTTGTTTATTATCCAATTTACTTGTTGATCTATACTCAAACATTTCATTGCATGTGTGTTTTTTCTTAAACTAATGTGCTCTTGAAGCTTTTTTTGTGTAGAGAAACACCAAATATAGGAACTTGCAGGTATCAATATTGCAGGTAGTACCAATATCTTGGAGAGGAAAAGGAGTTAGGTTGCTTCCTCTTCTCTTTCCAAGGAGTTCTTCAGAAAGGCATTCACCCTCTTCTTCACATCAAGGAGAGCCCCATAGCTCAAATTTTCCAAGCTCAAGCGAAACTCAAATTTGGATAAAACTCTTTCCCTTACCTTCTTTTCTTTGATTACATGCAAGTTAGAATAAGTCAATATTTTTTTCTTAAACATCTAAGGTTTTCATGCATGGTTTGCTAGATCTAGGCTGAAATTTGTCATTTTTAAAGGTAGATCTAGACAAAGTTTGAAGCAATTTATTTGGTCTTTTCATCTAAAGTTTGGATCAAATATCTTTGTTTAGTTTAAGTTGTTTATCAAGCTGTTTAGAGACTTTATGTTTGCTTTCCTAAAACAACAAACATAAGTCACTAAAAGGAGCCCAAGTTAGGATTGTTTAAAGCCTCAAAAACCCCTAAAAATTTACCTTTTTGCCTTAGAATTTTTCCTAGAATTTTTGGTAATTTTTTTTTAATTGTTTAAAACTTCTTTCCATCATTTTTAACTTTATCTGTTTGTTGTTTTGTTGCAGCAAGTATAGATCCAAGGGGGGATTCCACTCGTTTTGGGTGAAATTCAAGGCTTTCAGGGACCCTTGGGGCTTGTGACTTCGTCAAAATGAAGTTCTTCTTTTCTATATTTTCTTCTTGTACTCCTCTTAATGATCCATTAATAAGGATCCCTCTTCTTCTAAGAGAGCTAAAAGCTCAAAGGGAACTCTAAGTTCTCCATTGTAATACTAATAAGTAATAAAAGCGGGCCCTCTATGCCAAGTTTCTTCATCCCCTTAGGGGGATTTGTGTTGTGGTTTGTTTTTTTGTCTCTTTTGAGTTGTGCATGCTTAAGATCTAACAATCAAATACACAAGTCAAACATATCAAACACACCACAACACTCTAACTTCATGCATGTTAAACCAATTCTCAAATTTTCATGCAATTTTAGTTTCAAGTGATTTTCTTTCTTCAATCAGTTTTGCAACAACATTTTCAAGCAATATCTTGTTGATCTCTCTCAAATACAAAGAAAGGTATATAAACTTAAGTGTTGCAATTCATTTCTTTCAATTTTCAAGTGTTTATGCTAGTGCCACAATTACAAAGCAGGGTATGTGATCTATCTTTTTCATATTTTTTTATCAAAGTAATTGAACCTTGCTAGTATAATTAGGACAATCTCTGAGTGGTACTATTTGTCTAAAACCTCTACCCTGGGTGGAGTGTGTCAAATCACTTGGTAACTCGCCTTTTTGGATTTGCGGCACACCCAGTCGGCAAGTAGAAATGAATCTCAGTTATTTCCCAATCGCCTTATCTCCTCCACCAACAGTAATTTAATCAGCGAAACATGCGATATTTTCCTCTTCGACTAATCTGTTTCAACTCGGGCATTGTTTTCTATTTCTCGGAGGCTTTGGTGTAAGAAAAAGGGTAGATTTAACAGTCTCCTCCCTGTGAAGTGCATCAACAATCTAATGTGATGCGGATGTATTCTGTCAAACCTTCCCTCACAGGTGAAATATTTCTTAATCACTTCCATGAGTTTCTGAAAAGGCCCCTGCAAATATCTACTTGGAACGCCCATTTCAACTTTCCCACCTAAGCAATCTAGCTTAATAAAGTCTTCGTAACACCGCGTGTCCAAAGGCATGCCTTTAAACCACCTTTTACTGTGCGAAGGGATTTTTGTCATGGATGACAGAGTTTCCTCTGTCACTTGGAAAACGACACCTGCAATTACCGCACGGAACTCGTCGAACCTGAGTGTGAACTGCTCCGCTAGTTTCATGTTGAATCCTTGGATTTTTCTGCAAAAGGTCATGCATCCAACTTGTTCAAAAGACGCCCTAACCTTCGGATCTTCGTTGACCAACGTCAATCTTTGATGCTCAAGCCCAGCATTCTTGCCACTTCGCACACTTTTCCTTATGTTCCATGATGTCATCATGGTTCAACACATATTAGTTCTGTGCGTGGTAGATTTTGTGCGAGCCAAGGGTAGTAATCTCAATTGACCTGGGCTTGCGAGAAGAATTACAGGCGATGTGTAAACTTGACTGATGAACAAAATGCATGTAGAGCGCTCAAAATTTATAATCGGGCGGGCGAGAGATGGAAACATGCCGGGGGGCACTGAATTCATGGTGACTGGAGGTTTCACAGCGAGCTTGAATATTTTTGCAGTACATCTGTGCGACGAGTACACTTCGGAGTGTGCGAAGTACAACTGATAAGAGTTGCAGGGCATATGTGATACGAGTGTCGTGCTTTTTCATTCCCTCTGACTTCACAATAAGTTGATGATGGTCACTTCGTTCGCCAAAGTGACTTCTATTTAACAACTTGCCTCGACTTTAGGCATGTAAGACCTTCTCTTCTGACAGGACCCAACTCTTTTGGAAAAGACCTTTACCCCTTAAACATGTTTTGGTCCTAACATCCCTTCTAGACTCCAAGGGCCAACCGACCACTTGCTGACTTCGACCCGTTCGCTTTTCGGTACTAGACCTCACATGCTTTGACACACGAACTTTGACTCAACTAATACCGACTCTAACTAAAAAAATGATGGCACTAACAATTGGCTCCAACGAGGATTGCTATCCTCCCAGTGAGGTGGCAAAGAACAACAGACCAGGTGCCTGACCATTGGGCTTTATTCGACTTCCAGACTCTAGAACGACAGAAAACAAAAAATGCAACCTAAACCTTCTTGACACAGTTTCGACCAGACTCAGCATAAACTCAGGGCCTTCACTCTGGGCTTCAATTTTTTGCCGACATAGTGACTTGAAAAACTTTCTTTGAAAGTAAAAAAAAACAAAAAATAAAATGACCATTTACAATGACAACGAGATTTAAATGGACTCTACTGCACTAGATAATGTTTGAGGAACCTGTTGTTTATAGACCCCCAACTAGTGGACTTTCCATTGATTTATTCTAACAAATATAAGTTGTTCCAATGATACGCGCAGATTCTGAACGGACCCGTTCAAAGATGATCAAATTTTTCGTGCTTTCCCTTATCTTCGTTTCTCGCATCCCACTTTAGCACTAGATCCTCCACCTAAAATTCCTCCTGTTTAGAGTGCTTGTCGAAAGTTTTCTTCATCCTGTCCTGGTGAAGCTACGATCAGTTGTAGACCTGCTCCCTCATCTGTTGCACGTGGATCAACTAATTTATCCTTCTCTGCATATCATCTGGCTCGACCTCTTGTTCTTGCAACAATTTCTTGACGGGCAATCTCGACGAGGTAGGAAAAATCGTGTCCGTGCCATATACAATTTGGAATGGTGATGTGGAGATGGACCTTTTGGTAGTGACTCTGTCTGCCCACAACGTGTAAATAAGTTTCTTGTGCTAGGCCTTCTTGTTGTTCTGCAAGAGTCTTTTAATGATTCTAGTTAAGCTCTTATTAGACGATTCTGCTAATCCATTACCTTGTGGGTAATATGTTGTAGAATATCCCAGGATTATATTGTAGTCCTTGCAAAACTTCTCCATTTTATTGGATTTGAAAGTGGCCAAATTATCTGTGATGATCTTGATAGGGCACCCAAACCTAGACAGGATGTTGATCTCCAGGAATTGAATGATGACTGTGTCATTAGCCTTATTTGTCGGGATCGCTTCGATCCATTTTGTGAAATAATCTCTGGTCGTAAGTATCCATCTGTGCTACGTCGAGGATGGCGGATGGATCTCTCTTATGAAATCAAGGCCCCACTGCATGAACGTCACTTTGACTGAGATAGGTTTTAGTGGCAGGGGTTGCAGCTTTCTCCTTCCATCGAAAATATGACACTCGTGGCAACCGAAAAATTCTTTGTACACGTTTGCGAAGATGGTGGACCAATCGTAGCCCGCTCTAAGAATTTTATGCGCGGTGGATTTCCAGTAGTGATGTCCCCCACAGGAACTCTTTGATGGCCTATTTCACGTCATCTTCTAATATGCATCTCAACAATATCCCTCCCGGATCTTTCCAATACAATGAGTCGTCCAGGATGCAGAACTTGGTAGCTTTGAGCTTTAAGAATCTGGCCTTGGTATTACTTAATCCAGGAGGATCTTGTAGATTCCTCAATATGTAATTGATATCCGTATACCAAGGTGAATCGATGAAATTCTTAGCCAATTACACGGTTTTTTCTTCCAAGGAATTCTCCGACATATCAACAATGAAGTTGATTCCCAAAACGTCGCAGTTTGATTGCACCATCAAATTTGCGAGGCCCTATCCCTTGATAAGCTTTGCGAGCTTTGTTATTCACCAGTTTGCACAAGCTGGATTTTCCTGAAGAGCCGCCAGAGAATGAACAAGCAGTGTTCATATTTGTAGATTTCAGAGTTCAACAGGTCTTATGAAAGACCCCTTTTTTCCGTATTTCCACCATTGTAATAAATGTCCTAAGTATGAGAGATTGTAAAAGGCTATTGGCCACCCATGACCAGGAGTGAGCACATACTTTGAAGTGTTTTTTTTCTACTTGTTAATTATTTTTTCTGCTTTCCTTAGTGAAGAAAAAATAATTTCTCAGTTTTTTCACTTAAAAGACTTAGCTCCAATGTCGAAGTATGTGATGGCAAGCAGGTTTTGGCATGGAAAATCCAATGTCTAGTGTCAGAATGTATATAATCTCATACTAGGACATATTGTCAGAGTCATTTGGAAATTGGGGCTAGGTTTGATAGGTTTTTTTCTAAGTTTTTAATGAATGAATTAAATTCCCGCAAAAATGGAATTTATTAATTATGAGTCAATAAATGTAAAAAATATGGCACCACATGTTGTCAGGTGCCATATTTATAGTCGTTTCCCAGTCTAGAGTATGATGTAAACCCCTATTTCCCATCTTTCGAGACTAAAAAATGATTATTATCACTAAAAAATCAATTTTACTCTAAATTTACGGAAAAGGGGTAATTTAATTAAACTCCTAAATTTTAGGAGAACTCGGGAACATGTTTTAGACATGGTTTTTCTATGTCCCTAGTTGACTAAAGGCCTGAGGTGAGTTATCTAAGGGGAGGTCGACTTAACTAAGATGACATGGAGTTGGGATAAGGTTCCAATGAAGGAACTCGACTCATTATCCTAAGTGGCGCATTCCTAAACCCTAACGCATCACTTAACTAACCCATCACTCGCACTCACTCCCACTCCTCCTCACATAACTCATCCTGCACTCCCCTTCCACTCTACATATCCTAACACCTCTCCACTCCACTTCCTATTCACTACCACGTATCGCCTCTTCACTCCCACTTAACTCCCTCATATCCTCACGCATTACTTAAACCCCCCTTGGCTTCGCTAGGAGTTGGCCTAGATGGAGGAGTTGAGGATCAGGTGACATCACCTTGACTTGATACTTTCCCCCAAGGACACACTAAGTGGATTGAAGGTTTCTTCCATGTTACCCCAAGTGTGTATTAGGACGACAACAAGCTTGATTTCGAGGTCATATTCCAGCATGGTCGCCATCCACTTACCTCTTCTTCCCTCAGGGTCAGGCTGAGTCAGGATATCCTTGATAGAGTTGTTGGGCATGTAAGCGATAACGTGGGAGTGTAATATGTAAGTTCTTAATTTCTTTAGGGATTTCAATAAAGCGTATGCTTGTTTCTCCATAATGTCATACCTCAACATCTTGTTAAATTATGCTATAGGCTTCTCAAAATTTTGATTGTCTTTCTGTAATAATACGCCAACAATGGTATGCTCTGAGGCAAACGAGAACAAGATGAAGTCCTTCGTGAAGTCTGGGCTGGCCAACACAGGAGCTTTGGTCAGCGCTATCTTGATGTCTTCAAATGATTTTCTGGCTTCAGGATTCCATTTGATCTCGTTCCCTTTTTTGAGCATACAAGTGATATGTTTTATAATTTCCATGAAGTTCGGGATGAACCTTTTCAAGAAATTCACCTTTCCCAGGAAAGACCGCATCTCCTTCTTGCTGCGCGGAGTGTTGATTTTTAGGATTCCTTCAACCCTGTTGGGGTCCGTATTTATACCTTCTTTCGAAATGATGTGTCGCAACAGTTTCCCCTCTTGCATTTTGAAATGTGATTTTTTTGGGTTCAACGATATGCCTAACTTCCTGCACTTTTGGAAAACTTTCTTCAAATTCCTGAGGTGTTGTTCATCAGAGTCAGAGTACACTGTGATGTCATCCAGATAGATCACGATAAATCTGTCTTTTTCTTTGGCAAATGCTATATCCATCGCCCGCTGGAAAGTAGTTCCAACATTCATCATGTCGAAGGGCATCTTAGCGTACATGAACATCCCCCATGGTGTCGTGAAAGTTGTCTTTTCCCGGTCATCTGGGTATACCATGACCTGATTGTAACCTGGAAATCCATCCAACATGGACATCTTCTAGGACCCAGCTACCTTTTGTAGGATATATTCCATCTTCGGGAGTGGGTAATTCTCCTTGAGGGACACTTTGTTCAAATTCCGAAAATCTACGCACAACCTTATTTCGCCGCTTTTTTTCCTCATAGGCACCAGATTTGCAACTCATTTCAAAAACCTTAAAGAAACGATAATTTTTTCTTCGAAAAGTTTCTTTACCTCTTTTTTGACTAGTGGTAGCAGCAGGGGATTTATCCGTCTCAGCTTTTGCTTGAAAGGATAAAGGTCTTCTTTGAGAGGAATGACGTGTTGAATCAATTTGGTGTCATAAACTTTCAAGTCATCATAACTCCAAGCGAAAACGTTGGGAAAATCCTTCATGAGCTTGATGTAATCCTGTTTTACCTCTAGACTGAGCATCTTTGATAATTTGATTATTTTCGGATTCTCCTGGGTCCCGATATTACAATCCTCGACATCCTTGTCATTTGCAGTGATCTTGGGATTTCTAGCCACATCGTTTTCATCAAAAATCTTTTCCAATGGAACTAATCCTTTTGGGATGATGTTATTCTTTAACTGTACTATGTCCCTTCCAGCTATTTGGTTTTGGAAAGGGTTGTCATCACTGCGTGCATCTTCTCTTTCATCTTCGTCGCAACAACACTCGTCATCAATGTTCATATTAGCGAACTCGTCCCTCATTTGGAGAAATATCTCCACCTGGTTGTCATCCTCAAACACCTGCCAATACTTGATATTATTGGGTACTGTCGGCCTGTGCTTGACTTCGATCTCATACTTTCTGTTTGGAAAAATGGGAATTTTAAAAACTAAGGCCGAGGTGGCCAATGCATATGCAATTTGATTCTGTCCCCTCAGGATCGCCGATAAATTATACTCCGAGAATTGTTCGAGGAGATATAGCACTAGGTTTCCGTACACTCTCAGTCTGGGGTGCTTGGATTGATATATACCTTTCACTTGATTTATAATGAGCTCGAAGTCTCCATGCGTCGCTATCCTCTTTGCGCCCAATTCTTTCAAACTCTCAGGCCATCCCGAGTTTGTATTGTTAATGTTTTATGCTATTATTATAGTTCTTTGCATTTCATTAAATAAGAGCATAATAAGAACAAGATCACTGAGAAATACACATTCACAAGAGACACAACATTTATCCTGGGAAACCCTCTAGGGGAAGAAAAACCAGCAAAAACTTCCTTATCATAAATGGCTTATACAATGTTCAAGAGAGAACTCAAACCAATAC
>JASDQU011508177.1:0-10438 GCA_032191745.1 Picea mariana
CTTAAACCACTTTGACTACTTTGACCTTTTGGGGCTTCTAGATGACTCATGAGGGTTCTCCAACTTCACATGGCCATAACTCTCTAACCGTGAGGAGTTATGTGATGTTCCACATACCACTAGAAATGAAATGAAATGTAATATCCATCTATAATAGCCTTGCCTTCACATATATTAAAACTCATACCATTATCCATCAAACAAACAAACTTGGGTCCATTACCCAAACTTGGGTTCTCCAACTTCTCATGGCCATAACTCTTTAACCGTGAGGAGTTATGTGATGTTCCACATACCACTAGAAATGGAATGACATGTAATATCCATATAGAATAGTATTACCTTCAAATATATTAAAACTCATACCATTATACATGAAACAACCTTGGGTCCATTACCCAAACCTTTGTACTACCGAAATTCGCTACCAAACTTTCTCCAAGGGTTGACATCAATCACTAAGTGTTGACATAAATATACAATATCACTCTCCAATGGTTGACATCAATGATAACCAACAATCCATACCAACAATCCATCAACCTAAGCCAACTTTCTGACAACAACTTCCAACTTAGACAATTGCAAAATCTCTATTTTTCACGTATATCGATGCAATGATTTTAGATCTCCAATGAAAAATAGACTATTGAATTATCATTTGGGTTATGGGTTTTATTTTTTTAGGGTTTAGTTGTGTTACGTCCCTAGGGGTGTATACCTTTTTAATCCCTATGAAAAACAAAACTAGCAAGGTAAATCTAGGAGGGTGTAAGCCTTTTTACTCCTCCTGGCAACCTTTACAAGTTAACTTATCCAAGACAAAAGTGATGTATCTTAGTGGAGGGTGTATGCATTTATACTCCTCCAAGGATTTAGACAAGAGTAACCATGGAACAAGAAGAAAAACCAACAATATGCATAAATTTCCTTACCAATTCCAATGGATAGCAAGATAAACCCTCTTCTACCAAGAATATTCTACCACAAAGCAAGAACAAGCATCCAAGAGAGATAATGTTTAGAAAAAAATATTAAAATAATATAAAAACCTCAGAATAAGTACTCAACGCCTTGAAAAAAAGAGAAATTCAGATAATAAGCCTCTTTAAGGGGGAAACCTCCTTATACATCATATGAATTCACAAGTACCAGATGATTCCAAATGAAAAGGTCTCTTTGGTAGATATAGGAGACTAGGAGGTGAAATTACAACTAATGGATCCAAGCCGACATAAATAAAATAACAATACTAATGTAATATACGACAATTAAGAGGTAATGTGTCGTGATTTAAGGATTAACATGTCCCTCCCCTTCAGACAAGTGTTGTCCTCAATGCTTGAGTAGTTCTAGATGCTTCTGTATAAAAGACTCATCTTCCCATGTGGAATCTTCAACAGGTAGTTTCTTCCACTTAATGAGATACTCTGAAATTGATCTATTTCTCAACTGGCGAATTCTTATGTTAGTGATAGCTTTAGGATCCAATATGATTTTTCCTTCCTCGTCAATTTTTGGAAATATAGTTTGAACTGGGATCTTGTCACCTATAACCTTATTTAAGCATTAAACATGGAAAACTGGGTGTACTCGCAAAGATGCAGGAAGCTCCAATTTGTATTCCATAGTACCAATCTTTTGCAACACCTTATAAGGGCCATAGTACTTCAGTGATAATTTATTATCCTTCTTAGCTTGTTTGAGGGACATCTGTTTGTATGGTTGTAGTCTTAAAAATACCCAATCCCCTACTTCAAAACTTCTTTCACTACGATGTTGATCTGCTTGTTGTTTCATGTGATTCTATGCCATGGTCAAGTTTTCCTTTAAGAGTTGGAGAACTTGTTGTTGATGCTCGATGTGATCTTCCACCGATTGAACCTTATATTTTTATTTTAGAGAAGAAGTGATGGATGGTGGGTGATATCCATAAAGTGCCATAAATGGTGTAATTTTTGTTGCAGTATGAAAGGAAGTGTTATACCACCTGTTATCACCCCAAGAAACTCTCTGAGGTTGTAAGACAAAGATGCTTGGTAACTTAAGTTAAACTTGTTTTGTATTTTGTATGTGTGGATCAATGGGATAACTCGAATACAATATGGTATTCAGACAGTCAAAATGAGAATCAAATGAACCAATTCTCTCAAGGATCAATAATAAGATGATATCTTTTAAGTGGGTGAGAAAACAATGTTTATAAACCAAATACAAATGTAGGTTTTAATAAACAATGATAAGCAACTATTAATCAAATTATGAGCTAACCAATGAGATGATAGTCATTCTGTTGCTAAAACAACTTGAATAAGAGTACAGAAGGAAAGATGAGAATCTGACATCTATAGAGAGAGAAAACTGTGATTTGTATTATCATATGGAAAAGTCTGTTTACAATATAGTATCTTCTGTATCCAAAATCAAACCCCAGCATCTAAAAAAGATAGGCATTTATATCCTTTACAACAAGTCTTAGATCCTGGAAAACTGGATCTGGATTTCTAAATATAGAAAACAAAAAACAAAACTAAATACAACAGGATAACTAAGAACTAGTTCCTATAAATCAAACTGTCTTCAAAGTTTGTCTTCAACATCTGGTCTTCATCATTTTCTATGTCTCTGATGTGTCATGGAGGAAAGGACACATGTCTTCACTGGTTGGAAAACTTTCAACAGCTGTGAACAAAGCTTTAGTTGACCAATTAAGCATTCACCTCCAAAATCTCCACGAATCTTTGAAACTGAATATTTCATGATTTGGTGATTAATCTTTTTGATACCCTCTTATCCTTTAAATCACCCAAAAATCGCTATGTTTGAGCTCAAATCTTCAAAATTCTTACTCTGCAGTTTCACTAGCTATTTCGCCTTAGGATTTTCTAATTAGTTGATGAAAGCTCTGCTTTTCAACAACTAATTGGTTATAATTGAGCCTTCTGTGCTGGTGAAAGCTCCGTTTTAATCAAAAAAGGAAAACCTTTCGTGTTCAAAATAAAAAATCATTGTTTATTTGATTAATCTCCCTGCAGATTTACAACAACTTATGCCAACACCTGTAGATATGGATGTGTGGTAATTTTTTCCTTTAGTTTTTTTATTTTCCTCTTCATGCGCTTAGCTAACCACCATAAGCTATTATAATCCTTTGTGATCTTTTTCTTCTTCTTCTTCTTATCCTTTATACTTTCACGTGCTAGTTTCTCAAAAGCTGCATTGGTCTTTGCAAAATTATTTGATAAAGATTTATATCTTGCCTTTATCACCCTTTCTAGAACCTCCTGCTGTGCTATTACCTCTTTCATCTCCTTAATCTTCTGTGATTTCTTTGATTTCTTATTTCTTCAGGTTTCACCTTCATCTTTGGAAGTAAAAACTTCAAAATCCTGTGTAGGTTCCATGGAGTGCTCTGGAATTTTGATGGCTGGACTTTCATCATATTTTTCTGGTTCTGTGTCTAAATCTATGTATGGAAGATTTAGAGAATTTGTCCTTTTTACTGTGGATTGCTCTGAGTTTGTTTCAAAATCTAGTTTCTTTTTAGATTTCTTGGGATTTATGCTAGAATTTTTGTCTTCTGGTGGCTTTGGGAGAGCTCTCCTTCTCCTTGAGCTACTCTAAGGAGTTGACTACTTCTTGCCTGCTTTCTTCTTTTCATTTATAGGTTGAGTTTGAGTCTCAAAACTTTCCTAGAAGAGAAAGTGCTGCCAAGTTCTTTCTCTCTATCTCAGTTCTTCCAAGATGATCATTTTAATCAGGCCATAATGACAAAGGGTATTTTTGATGCTGAATGGTTCAGCTTTGATCTTATTACACACCTTGGTTAGGCTTCTATAAAGAAATAAAGGAAAATTTAGAAGGACCTTCCTTGTGAAATGATATAGGAGTCTAAAATGATATAACATTAACTTGTCATACCTGCCCTATGAGGTTAAGTATAACCGAATTCCTTTGAATAGATCTTTCCATTCATCTTCAAGGTAAGAAACAAGGATACTTTTCTTCTAGGTTATACTTCTGAATTTTTTCTTGAGGTATGATCTAAAATCCAAATTCTTGGTTACTATTGTTTTAAACCAACTTTGGCCTGTTCTGGGTAAGCCAGTTGCTGAAGCGATGGTAGCTTCATCAACTATCAGTTCCAGAGAGCCCAATGTAGCTTTATTTCCATCGTATGAATTTGCAAAAATATCTGCTATCGCTTGGTGATAGCCTTCCTGCAACCTTTCCACATATGTCATACAACCTGTGTCTGAGAAACGCTTCTGCACCTCTGGATAAGACTGCAAAAAAGATAAATTGTCTAATTCTTTCCTCAAAAGCAGTCCTCCTTGCTTCCTTTCCATATGCAACTTAATCCCCAGCTAATTGGTACACGGTTGAAACAGTAATCTTCTTAATAAGGAAAGGGCTGGCGCTGGTGAAAAAGACCCTGTGTTATCAATTGAAATATGAAACCCCATAATAGAATTTTCGAACACCGTGAGTTTAAAATAAGAAATGATGATTTGATTTGATGTCATCACATAGATGCTACTTTATCCTTTGGTTGCAATGATGATTAAGAGTTTGTCACCTCCTCGAACCCTCCTCTGTTTGCTGCACGAAATACGCGAGCACAATCTATCATGATGTCCTGCTAGAACGTGATGAAAAGGTGTCACCACTCATTTGCATCCATTAACTCTCCATGATGATCGTATGACATATGTCCGGCGTATCCTTTTTGGGGTCTGGAGTCATTGGAGGAAAAAATGTGTTTACACTTTCATCGGCTCACTTGCTGTTGAAAGTGCACTTTAGCCATTGAAACCTGAGGCTTTCACCAACTAACTTCAACTTCAAAACAAATGTTAGTTGTTGAAAATATTTTTCTTGATTTTTTGAAAAGACCTTTTGAGGATCGATTTATTTCTAGGATAACATCTTAAATCCTATGTTTTGACACTTCTAAATTCTAAAAATTTATATAGAACCCTAATTTATGACCATGCTATCACCTACAAAATGGAACAAATTGATTGATTCATTTTGGGAGATAACATTTGGCTCCAGCTGGGATGGATACCTCCCTGTGAGGTTTCCAAGAACCTAGTTTGACTCAGTAGCCTTATTTACAACTTAAATTCAAAACTGATTTTACTTAGTATTCCATTGGGCATGGAGTTATTGATGAAACAAAACAAAAGCAAAAACTGAAAACTGTTTGTAGTTTGTTTTAGCTTGCCTGCTTATTCAACAACCAAAAACTAAAAAAACCTACTTGCTCAGATGAAGAACTTATTCTCCTATCTATTCCTAATCCTAACCAGAAAAAATGGCTCAACATGTGACATCATGATTCCAATGAAGCCATGCTAACATTGGAATAATCACAAGAATCCTTTGCATGCATATAAATTTTAGAGAACACTTCATGTCGTGCAACATAATTTCAACTTGCAGAGCATACTTACAATCATCATTTTCTTTGATTCTAGAGATTGAAAAACTGAAGACTTCTGAAAAACATAACTCCATATAAATGGTTACTGGATCATAGAAATAAGTTAACTCTGTTTGTTGCTCAAGCCTTTCTTCAACATCTGATATATAGCTGGTTCCTGCAAATCTGAAAATAGCTGTGAGCTAATTGGACTACTAATCCCTTCTTTTTCAATGTCTTCTTCGTAGGTGATTTCAATTTCCTGCTCATGAGGCATTATAAAAAGAAGAGAAAACCTGAAATCTTCAACCAGATGAAACTCATCATATTCAATGTGTTCTGCAAACATGGAATGGCTGATTACAACATGAAGCTGTTCCTTAGTGGGCAAAGAAAAAGGTTCGTCGAAATCGGATTCATAAATGTCATATATTGGATGACTGCTGATCAAGTCAACATTATTTGATATAGAAATCTTCTCTTCTCCATCTGCATACTTATCAAAAATAGGTGAACATAAAACCTCTATATGTTGCAAAAAAAGACAAGCAATCTTTAGATCTTTCTTTCCAATCATAGGTGAAAACATATCGTAGGAAACCACTTGAAAAAGTTCAGAAAAATCTTCTTCTCTAACTATTTCTTCATGCAAATCAAAGGCAGTAGGTGCAACAGAGATATGGTCTGATGCATATACAACTATGAAATTCTTATTTGTATCATGAATATCTTCCTTAACAACATAAGGTTCACCTTGACAAAAACAAGAATCGACTACTTCCCGCTGAACCTGCTTCTTGAATTCATCACAACAATCTTCAAAGAGACTTTCAGCTGGAAATTCATCTTTACAAAAAAAATGGAAAGCATAATGAAAACTTGCCAATGAGAGAATGCTTGAAGCTAGAAGAGATCTGCACCAATCAAGGGCAATCCCCTCTAATGAATGCCTGAAAATCTTAATTTGAACATCCTCATGTACAATTCCAAGCCGATGAATAAAATCATGAAAATCCAGCAAGTGTTCAGATGGCACTTCCCACTCTTCTCCTCGAAATCTGGAAATACTACGTTTCGATTCATATCTATTAGGTACTGGATGAGGGTAACCATAAATACTTGAAAAATTGCAAAATGCATACCTCTTGTTCATTTCATACCAGTGGAGTCGTCAACAGATTTCTGAACAATGGAGTCGCCACTGAATCCTTCCTTCATGGAGTCGCCAGATAGACAATTACAACCAAATGATGTCCATGCTTTGTCTATCATCAAAGCTAGATCTATGTCGTCTCCCAAGGAAGTTGAGCTTCAATCTCCTTTCCTCGACAACGACGCCAATTTGTTATCACTCCAAGAAAATCTTTGAGGTTGTAAGACAAAGATTCTTGGTAACTTAAGGTAAACTTGTTTTGTATTTTGTATGTGTGGATCAATGGGATAACTCAAATACAATATGGTATTCAGACAGTCAAAATGAGAATCAAATGAGCCAGTGCTCTCAAGGATCAATAATCAGATGATAGCTTTTAAGTGGGTGAGAAAACAATGCTTATAAACCAAATACAAATGTAGGGTTTAATAAACAATGATAAGAAACTATTAATCAAGTTATGAGCTAACCAATGAGATTACAATCATTCTGCAACTAAAAAAACTTGAATAAGAGTACATAAGGAAAGATGAGAATCTGACATCAATAGAGAGAGAAAACTGTGATTTGTATTATCATATGGAAAAGTCTGTTTACAATATAGTATCTTCTGTATCCAAAATCAAACCCCAGAATCTGAAAAAGATAGGCATTTATAGCCTTTACAACAAGTCTTAGATCCTAGAAAACTGGATCTGGATTTCTAAATATAGAAAACAGAAAACAAAACTAAATACAATAGGATAACTAAGAACTAGTTCCTATGAATCAAACTATCTTCAAAGTTTGTCTTTGACGTCTGGTCTTCATCATTTGCTATGTCTCTGATGTGTCATGGAGGAAAGGACACATGTCTTCACTGGTTGGAAAACTTTCAACAGCTGTGAACAAAGCTTTAGTTGACCAATTAAGCATTCACCTCCAAAATCTCCACGAATCTTTGAAACTGAATATTTCATGATTTGGTGATTAATCTTTTTGATACTCTCTTATCCTTTAAATCACCCAAAAATCGCTCTGTTTGAACTCAAATCTTCAAAATTCTTACTCTGCAGTTTCACCAGCTATTTCACCTTAGGATTTGCTAATTAGCTGATGAAAGCTCTTCTTTTCAACAACTAATTGGTTATAATTGCGCCTTCTGTGCTAGTGAAAGCTCTGTTTTAATAAAAAAAGGAAAACCTTTCGTGTTCAAAATAAAAAATCATTGTTTATTTGATTAATCTTCCTGCAGATTTACAACAACCTGTGCCAACACCTGTAGATCTGGATGTGTGGTAATTTTTGCCTTCAGTTTTTTGATTTTCCTCTTCAGGTGCTTAGCTAACCACCATAAGCTATTATAATCCTTTTTGATCTTTTTCTTCTTCTTTTTATCCTTTATACTTTCACGTGCTAGCTTCTCAAAAGTTGCACTGGTCTTTGCAAAATTCTCCGATAAAGCTTTATATCTTGCCTTTACCACCCTTTCTAGAACCTCCTGCTATGCTATTACCTCTTTCAACTCCTTAATATTCCGTGATTTCTTATTTCTTGAGGTTTCACCTTCATCTTTGGAAGTAAAAACTTCAAAATCCTGTGCAGGTTCCATGGAGTGCTCTGGAATTTTGATGGCTGGACTTTCATCATATTTTTCTGGCTCTGTGTCTAAATCTGTGTATGGCAGATTTAGAGCATTTGTCCTTTTTACTGTGGATTGCTCTGAGTTTGTTTCAAAATCTAGTTTCTTTTTATTTTTCTTGGGCTTTATGCTAGAATTTTTGTCTTCTGGTGGCTTTGGGAGAGCTCTCCTTCTCCTTGAGATACTCTAAGGAGTTGACTGCTTCTTACCTTCTTTCTTCTTTTCATTTATAGGTTGAGTTTGAGTCTCAAAACCTTCCCAGAAGAGAAAGTGCTACCAAGTTCTTTCTCTCTGTCTCAGTTCTTCCAAGATGATCATTTTAATCAGGCCATAATGACAAAGGGAATTTTTGATGCTGAATGGTTCGGATTTGATCTTATTACACACCTTGGTTAGGCTTCTATGAAGAAAGAAAGGAAAATTTAGAAGGACCTTCCTTGTGAAATGATCTAGGTGTATAAAATGATATAACACTAACTTGTCACACCTGCCCTCTGAGGTTAAGTATAACTGAATGCCTTTGAACAGATCTTTCCATTCATCTTCAGGGTAAGAAATAGGGATACTTTTCTTCTAGGTTATACTTCTGAATTCTGTCTTGAGGTATGATCTAAAATCCAAATTCTTGGTCACTATTGTTTTAAACCAACTTTGGCTTGTTCTGGGTAAGCCAGTTGCTGAAGAAACGGAAGCTTCATCAACTATCAGTTCCAGAGAGCCCACTGTAGCTTTATTTCCATCATATGACTTTGAAAAAATCTCTGCTATCACCTGGTGATAGCCTTCCTGCAACCTTTCCACATATGTCATACAACCTGCGTCTGAGAAACGCTTCTGCATCTTTGGATAAGACTACAAAAAAGATAAATTGTCTAATTATTTCCTCAGAAGCAGTCCTCCTTGCTTCCTTGCCATCTGCAACTTAATCACCAGCTAATTGGTACATGGTTAAAACAATAATATTCTTAATAAGGAAAGGGATGGCGCTGGTGAAAAAGACCCTGTGTTATCAATTGAAATATGAAACCCCATAATAGAATTTTCAAACACCATAAGTTTAAAATAAGAAATGATGATTTGATTTGATGTCATCAGATAGCTGGTACTTTATCCTTTGGTTGCAATGATGATTAAGAGTTCGTCACCTCCTCGAACCCTCCTCTGTTTTCCGCACAAAATACGTGAGCACAATCTATCATGATGTCCTGCTAGAATGTGATGAAAAGGTGTCAGCACTCATTTGTGTCCATTAACTCTCCATGATGATCGTATGACATGTGTCCGATGTATCCTTTTTGGGTTTTTGGATTCATTGGAGGAAAACCCGTGTTAACGCTTTCACCGGCTCGCTTGCTGCTGAGAGTACACTTTAGCCATTGAAACCTGAGGCTTTCACCAGCTAACTTCAACTTCAAAATAGATGTTAGCTGTTGAAAATATTTTTCTTGATTTTTTGAAAAGACCTTTTGAGGATCAATTTATTTCTAGGATAACATCTTAAATCCTATGTTTTGACACTTCTAAATTCTAAAAATTTATATATAACCCTAATTTATGACCATGCTATCACCTACAAAATGGAACAAATTGACTGATTCATTTTGGGAGATAACACCACCATTCTTCCAAGGGTAACCACTTGAACCATTGTGTTTGTTTATCAGAGACAAAGCAATGAAGGTAGCATTCTATACATTTGTTCACTATCTCAATCTGTCCATCAGATTGAGGATGATAAGATGAGCTATGAGCCAATTGAGTACATAAACAAGAAAATAATTATGTCCAAAAATGTCCAGTGAAGATGGTATCTCTATCACTTACAATAATATTTGGGCTTCCATGTAGCTTTTGAACAGTATCCATGAATGCAGTATCAACTGTACTGGCTTTGAAAGGATGAGAGAGTGCACAAAAGTGTGCGTACTTAGTAAGTCTATCAACAATCACCATGATGACACTCTTTCCTTGAGACTTCGGTAACCTTGTGATGAAATCCATGGAAACCTCCTCCTAGTGTTGACTTGGAATGGATAATGGTTGTAAAAGACATGGGGTCTTAATTGTTTCCACCTTATTTGGTTGGAAAATAAAACATTCTGCCACAAACCTTTGAACATCAATTTTAAGGCCATCCCAAAAAAATTCCCTCTTGACCCTGTGATAGGTTTTCAAAAATATTGAGTGCCCTCCTACCGAAGAGATGTGCAATTCCAAAAGTAACTTTTTTTTTGAG
>JASDQU011508179.1:0-14987 GCA_032191745.1 Picea mariana
TGTAAATAAAGTAGGTGTACATAAATTTAGATACCCTGTAAAAAATCCCTCTTTTTATATTTCTATAAAGATTATGGATAAGATCGCCCAAAGTTTCCTCATTGATGGTGGTTCATGCCCAAGTGTGATGTTGAAGATTATTATAGAAGAGCTAGGCTTGTCTTGTACAAATGAAAACATTAGGAGCATTCTCTTTTATAATAGTCTACAATAAACGACCATAGGTGATATTAAAGATGTGACATTAGTTTTGTGCACACACCCTGAAGTAAGGACAACCCTCAGTATTCAGATAATTGATATTCTAGTAAGCAATTACTCAATCATCTTGGGAAGATATTGGAAAGCCTTGATGGATGGATACCTCTCACTCGACGGGACACACTTATCTATTCCTCAGAATGGTAAAAACATTATAGTCCTCAGAGAGGGAAGGATTTCACCCTACATAGAAAGTGTCCCACAACCTAATGTGAACTATATTCAAGAGGACCTAGGGGTGTATTCCATATTTACTGAGGAGAATAACATTCCCTTGGAACAAATCAATTTATATAATGGTATGTGGCACATGCACTTTGATGGTTCATGCTCTAGTGAATGTAATGGAGCTAGCATAATTTTTTGTACTCTCCTGTGGGGAAAATTCATAACTTTTCTTATAGGTTGGAGTTTGCTTACACAAACAATGTCACTGAATTTGAAGCTTTATTATTAGGCATTGAAAATGCCTATAATATTGGTTGTGGTCACCTTTTGGTTTTTGGAGATTCTGAGCTTGTTGTGAACCTTGTATGTAAGATTTACTCTCCTAGCAACAAGTTGATGAAACGATACACCCAAACTATTTGGGCACTTATCTTGAACCTATTATATTCCAACATTACTCATAACAAGATAACAAGATTCCTAAGGGCTTGACTCCTCTAGAGAGTTCATTTTCATCGAGTGATGTAGGCAATAAAGAGAAACAGAAAGAAGAGGAGTTGAAAAGGAAGGTGGGTGAAACCATCTCCTTGAACATTGGGACACCCGAGTCTCGAAAGAATGTTAAAATAGGTGCCCAATGTTCTAATGAAGAGAAAATGAAGTTTTCCAAGCTGCTTAGTGAATTTCAAGATGTTTTTGCTTGGTCTTATGAGGATCTTCGTGGTTTTGATCTTGCTCTTATACAGCATGCCATTCCCATGAAGGAAGGTTTAAAACCAGTTAGGAAAAAACAAAGATCTATCAACCCTGCACTGGAAGCAACTATTCGAAAGGAGTTGGAAAAAATCTTGAAAGATGGAATAATCTTTCTGGTCAAATATTCTGAATGGGTTTCAAATTCGGTTCCTGTTCAAAAAACAATCGGTCAGATCCGATTATGCATTGATTTTCGTGCATTAAATTGAGCTAGTACAAAAGATCACTTTCCTCTCCCTAACATGGAAATGATTTTGCAGCAAGTCGTAGGGTCACAGATGATGCCCTTACTTGACTCTTTTTTTGGTTACAATCAAATCAAGGTAAAAGGGGAAGATAAATTTAAAACCACCTTTATTACTCATAGGGGTACTTTGACTTATGAACGTATGCCTTCTGTCTTATCCGATGAAAATACCACTTTTAAAATACCTATGCAAATAACTCGTGATGATTTGATAGGTAAGGTTATTCATGTCTATCTTGATGATCTAATTGTGTGCTTTAAAGGGATATCAATTGTCTCAAAGTTTCAAAAATTATGGTTCGGTCCTTTCAAGATCGCTTTTTTCCTGGGTACTAACTCTTACATTTTAAAAGATTTACAGGAGCGATTGTTTTACTACAGCACTAGTGGTTCTCACCTAAAACACTACGTGGAACCAACTTGAAAAGTTTTAACGTTGTTTGGATTTTCTGTATATTAGTAGTCTAGTTTTGTTTGCATTTTCATCATTGTTTTTCATTTCTTCTTTTACAGTAGTTTAATTTCTTCTTTCCCTTTTAGTATCTTTCATGTTGCTTTTGGAATTCTATCATTTTATTTCTGTTGTTTTAAATTTTGCAGTCTTGTTTCTGTCATGAATTTTATTGCTTTTCATATTTTAGTTGATTTTGGTCAAGAATAAGATGTTGGATCAGTTCTTCCATAGTGACACTCCTGCAAAGTATTATTAGTCAATAACAATCAAGATTACACAGTTGTTACAATGTTTCCCCTGAAAGCATAATTGAATTTGTTATCTTCTTTCATTGTTGTCTTATAAAGGAATTGGTTATCTCCCGCTTCCACTTTCCATTTCTTCATCCATTTGAGAGTTAGAAGAGAAAGTACATAAATTTTCCTCCTTGAAGTAAAGAGCAAATTCTGGTTGAATGATTATGCATACAGGGATAAGCCCCCTCATACTTAACATTTTTCATGAGTTATTCCCGAATTCCTAGTCATTTTTCCATTAAATCCGCTCACTTCCCCCTATTGCATAATCATTCTAGTTATATCTTCTTGATCCATTGTTCTTGGTCTGCGAAACCATGTTTTCTGAGTTCTTAATCTATTGGAAACAGATTTCCCTATGGAGTCGCCAGTTTGTTGATGATTAAAATCGCAACAAGGATTTCGCCCACAAAGTATTGTTAAGCCTATTATTTAAACTATGCTAATGATATATAATACTAGTAGGTGGGACCCCCTTGTATTACTGGAGGATCAGAGGTAGTCTTATTACACATTTTATGTTGTTTTTTCGGTGATGCTTATAGGGTTCTACATGATTGATGATGAAATCTTGGTTTTATTTGCGACAGATGGTAGATGGATAATGCACTTTATGTGATGATTCCGTTATTCTAAGCTTTAAATTCTATGTATGAAGTGGCATATATTTATTGTTGTTACAATTGATAGTGTTGCCATGATTTATTATCTGTTACACCTGCACAAAACACATGTTAGTAACAACAAGAAACAAGAGCAATGGAAAGAGACTTGTGAAAAACTCCAAGAAGAGGGAAACTATGCTATGTTATGCTATACTATGTGCATTTGAAATTTAAAGAAATTGATGTTAGTCCTAACTAGCAATGTTAGTGGCTATATGATTTGTATTGTGTTATATTGGGTGCATGTGATATATGTTCTAGTATGGTTTTGGCAATGGTTAATATGGATTGAGTAGCGCAATTGGAAAGCAATGTGTGAAAGTTTCGATGCATGGATTAATGGCATGGATTAATGGTTTCATTGGTTGTCGTGTACTACGTAAATGAATGAGATGGAGGATGGAAGCGACATGCAGTAAATGCATGTCACTCCATACTTCTCCCACTAGGCCATCACCCTAGCATGGTTATTGTTCATTTTGGTTTTGTTGTGGTTAAGCTCCGAGATTCAGGCATGGAAGGAACTGCTCAACCAAGCTCGCATTTTTAAGGCCATTGGTTACAGGTATGGTTCTTTTTGCCCATCCATGAATTCACTCTATGTAAGAAATGAATGTTGGCTCGATAATGTGTTGGTCTATGTTTTCTTGAGGTTCACAACTATGTAAACATGTTCTTTTTTCTCTAGAATGATAGTATGTGTTGTTCATTGCAAATGGAAAAATCGATGGTTGAAGTTGCGATTTCATAGGTTTTTCTATGTGGTGGAAATTGTATGGCTCCCTGTTGTCTTTATGGGTTTTTGTTGGAGGGTTTCACTCTGTTTAGCCTTGTTGTCCGTCTCCTCACAGTTATGGTAACCACACCCGGTTGTATTTGGTGCTATGGGGTTGTTGTGTATGTTTTGAAACACCTTTTGGTCACTACATATATTTTTCACCTGGTCATGGGCTTATTTTGCATTATTGGTATCTTATGAGGTGTCTATTATGCCAAGAAGAATGATTTAGGGTTGTTGGTAGTACCTAGGCTCTGCATTTCTATCAGCATTATTTGGCTATTGGAGAAAAATATGAGGGTTATGCCTCTACGTGTTCTTGGTGTTGGTTACTGGCCAGTAAGAAACCTTTTCTCCTCTACATCATGGTCTCCCCTACTTGGTGTCTAACTGACACCCTATATTACAAGCTAAGGGTTATAAGGTTTGTGGTTCCACCATGCTTGTCTCGAAGGCTCTCACCTAGTGTCGTATGGTTGACCTCCAGTCTCCCTATGTTTGGTTCCATCGAGTGAATCCTAGATTATTTTGTTCATTAGTTACAGAGCTCGATTTTGATAAACTAAACCAGTCGCACCCTATCGGGCATCTTGTTGACTATCATAAGTTGGTTGGTTAGTATTGATAGTGGATTTGATTGTTGGCTCATCTCTGTTTCATCAGTTTGATTGGAGAGTTGTAATTGGAAATGATAATGGACATATAGTCGTGCCTCCTTTTGTTGTGACAGTAGAATCGATAACTTAGCATTGTTATAAATGGATTGATTGGGAGTAATTGGATATGTACAGTCATAGAGATTCCTCTTTTCATTATGCATGTTCCTACAACATGGTATAAATGGAAGTTGGTGTTTGTTGTGTGTTTAATTTGTCCCGATCGAGATTATTGCAATTTGAAGAGTTGATCACTATGACCTGGTTGTCTACTGCGTATGATTTATAGACATCATGCATCATTTTGTTTTATTCTAGCATCAGAGATGAGCACGGGGTTTTGGTAGTATGGTTTCATTGCAAATTTAATTGTTAAATTTGTCAAAGGAATGGAATCGAGCATGTTTTTAAAAGAGTCTGTTCAACTCAGGAAAGACATTTGTCTATGTTTGATTTGATAAATTAAATTATGGGCAGCGGTTAATGTTTTTTTTTTAATGCTGAACAGAGTTGAAGGATTATAATGTGTGTTCCTTACAGGGATGATTTTAAGGATGGAAATTTATTTTAAACTATAGAAACCTTGGCGAATATTACTAATCCTTCATATGCCAACTATAAATGATTGGCGATATTTTTGTAAAAATATTCAAATTTCTAAGGATTTTATATAGTTTTTATAAAATTTTGGCAATTTTTAAGGTAAAATAATTTTATCCTATAGAATTTGGGCGAATCATTTTTAAAATAGCAAATCTTGTTTTTGGAAAAACCATGGAAAATTAGCCCATGAGCGAAATTTAGCCCCTAAAATCATCCTTGGTTCCTTATATTTTATTTTAAATATAAAAGGGAAGGAAATGAAAAGAAATAGAAATCTTTTAAAACAATATGGGTGAAAGTCATGATGCTTCTGAGTATGATTATGCACTATGTTAATTGAAAGTTTTTAAAGAAATTGAATGTGGGACAGTGTGTTGGAGTTACTTCACACACACCTAGGATTTATTTTTCCTAATGTTTTTCCTTGTCTATTAGTCATTATTCAATCTCCTATATTTTAGGAAGAATATTCCTCTAGAGAGAATATTCTCTTCAGTTTTCACTTCAGTTTGACTAGTTGAGTGGAGTCTAGATGTTACATTGGTTTTGTCACCATGCAAAATTGGGATCATCACCAGTGAATGCGCATTGTCCTTGGGATCACCATCAGACTAGATCATTACTCATGATTCCCTAATCCCCTCCTCACTTCACTCTGTATCATTCAGTTAACTGAATATTGGTTGACTAGTTAACTCAGCTAAGTGGCAGTTCACTCCTGTAACTGCCTGAGAGACTAGAATAGGTGGTAGTTCACTCTCGTAACTGATGGTGCGTGTCCATATCACTCTATACCACCACTATGGCACATTAGTTACTCATGTATCCTATATCTATTGTAAATTATTCACTCTTTGAGTGTGGAAACGGTTAATGAGAATTCTTTCATTCTTTCTCTCCTTCTTCTTCTTTCTCCTTTTATCTTTGCAAATGTGTGTATCATTGTTTAGCTATATCTATTATGTGCAGGATCAACACATTTACATTGTATCAAAGCCGACAGAGTGCTAAGAAAAATCTACACCAAATTACTTTTGCAGGTACTGAAGATTGAACAACACAGAAAAGATGGAATATATGTTTTACTCACCGATAATACTTCTCACGCCTCATAACTATTTGGAGTGGCAGCCAAAGAATCTACTTCTTCTCAAAAGTAGAGGCTTATACAAAATAACCATGGCAATGGAAGTAGAGCCTAATTCCGCCGATGAGAAAAACGATTTTCTCAATAGACAAGATATGGACATAGGATTTATCTTCTTGTCTATTTATCTAGAAATTCTCCACCAAGTGTATGATGACTCACAAGAATCAACTCCAAATGAATTATGGACCAGTTTGGAGGTTCTATTTGGGAATAAAGGATATTGTGAATATTTCATGCAGGAGGTTGAACAGATAGAGCTAGAAGAGAAACTGTTAGAAGATCAAGCCTCTTATTATGAAGAGTCTTCTACAAAAGTATTTGCACAAATTTGTATTCCATTAATTGAAGATGATGTCTACTCCATTTCCGATTGTTTTCTGAAATTCATGTGGAATATATATGGCATGTATCTCAGGAGTCACATGCAGACACTTTTCCATGCGCAATGCATGCATCTCAGGAGACAAAAAGGGAGTTGCGCACATCAGACTCAATTATGATATTTTTTTAGCACAATTTGCAGAAACAAATTGGATATTTGAATTCCTCTCGAGAAAATATCCAATGTCAAAAAGCAAATTGTCTGAAACGAAGTCTGGGAAGTGAAGTTATGATCGTTTTAAAATCAACAAAATTTCAGCATTTTTCCGGAAACGGACGCACTGTTTTCAAAGTTTCATCCAAACTTTATTTGGATCTTCTTCATTACAAGAAGAGAAAGTGGATATGTGTGGAAATATAAATTGTGCATATACTTCATCAGATCAGTGAAGACATCTACATATTCAACAAAATCTTCAATGAGCACAAACTTGCACAGTTGCGAGGTCTTCTTGGAGTGAAGGACAAGGTTGCTTAACAAGTGTTTTTTGTTCCTTCTCATTTTTTTAATACATTGTAATTTGAGGGGGGGCTTTTCCCATGAGGTTTTCACTCTTTCCTCGTTTATTTTAGTGTATGTTTTGTATTTGGGTACCTAACATGGCCTCGTTGTCGGGACCCAATCTTTATTTTCACCATGGTGATGTTCAGAGGGGGTGTTGGAGTTACTTCACACTTACCTAGGATTTATTTTTCCTAAGGTTTTTCCTTGTTTATTATTCATTATATAGTATCCTATATTTTAGGAAGAATATTCCTCTAGAGAGAATATTCTCTTCAGTTTTCACTTCAGTTTGACTAATTGAGTGGAGTCTAGATGTTGCATTGGTTTTGTCACCATGAAACATTGGGATCATCACCAGCTAATGTGCATTGTCCTTGGGATCATCACCAGACTAGTGCATTACTCATGATTCCCTAATCTCCTCCTCACTTTAGTCTGTATCAGTCAGTTAACTGAAGACTGGTCGACTACTTAACTCAACTAGGTGGCAGTTCACTCCCGTAACTTCGTGAGAGACTAGACTAGGTAGCAGTTCACTCCTGTAACTATTGGTGTGTGTCCATATCACTCTATACCACCACTATGGCACATTATTTACTCATGTATCCTATATCTATTGCAAATTATTCACTCTTTGAGTGTGGAAATGGTTAATGAGAATTCTTTCATTCTTTCTCTCCTTCTTCTTCTTTCTCCCTTTCTCTCTCCAAATGTGTGTATCATTGTTTAGCTAGATCTATTTTGTGTAGGTTCAACACATTTACACTGTGAACATGTTTTAACACACGGTAATTTTTTAATTGGTCACCGTAACTGTTTAATTGGTGTTGAAATAGTTATATTGAATATAGAACTGTTTTATGGATTACTTAATTGGTTTTTCGAATAGTATCCATTTTCCCCCCTACCATTATTTCACTTTTTGCACACTACGATTCCCCTCGCCTTCCCATATTCACTATCCACTCCCTATTCCTAAAATTTAATTATAGTGAAGATAATTTTTGTATTATGAGAGTTAAAGGATCGCAAGGATAAATTGCAGTGATATATTCTTTTTGTTTACGATACAGTTGATTGTTTGATGTCTGTGAGAAGTAATGATGATCTTTTCCCCCTCATTTTAACATTTTTCGCTCAATACAACCCCTCACATATCCCAGAACCCTTGTTCACCTCCTGCTCATTGACAATTATTAAATGATTTGTATGGATTGGATTGCATGAGTCTGATATGTTGTTGAGACAAATTTTGTTTCATATTTAAAAGAGTTACCATGTATGTTTGTTAAATAAACTATTTGCTAATCATTTATGCATACAGGAATGAGATTTTTCAGCAGAGTTATCCATGGCAGGGGTAACCGAGAAATGGGAAATCGGAATAGGGGGCTTAGAAGGCCAAGCTTCTCTATACACTTTGATGCAAACTCGCAAAAGTTGGGCCAGCTATTTCAAGATGGATTTTTTAATTGGATTGGGCAAGGAGTGGTCCAACCTAGTCTTGAAAGGCCTCCCTTCCAAGCCCCACGGGTCCCTGGTATCCCAGTGCCTCCTCATGTCTCACTACAACCTGAAGTCCCCGAAAACGACGGATGGAAAGAGATTGTCCACTCGGCAGTCTCCCAACATCGTGGTTGGCCTAACTTGTCTCTACCTTCTCCTCCACCTATTAATCAAATTGTCCAAGTTGCCCATGTCCACTCACCAGTTCAGTCTTCCCATGCAAGAAAAAGGTTGAAAACTAAGACCCACCATGCTCCTGACAAAGGAAAAGCCATTTCCACCCCTTCCTCACCCTCAAATGACTCTGATAAATTCCTGTCCTCCCGCATGCATTTGAGAGATGATTTCTCTCATGTGATCAGTGAGATTAGGCATAAAGCCTCCACAGACCCTAAGGAAAATGCAAAGAGGTCAAAAGGTGACAACAACAACAAGGAAAAGATTGCCTCCCAGAGTGGAAAATATGGATTTTAAGCTATTATTTATTAATTGTTGAGAACAATTGACTTCTAAAATTTTGGACAGCACACTATTTTTTGGATATATGGGTAGTATATTTTTGGAAATAATTTAAATTATCATTGATATGAATTGTAAAAATATGAAGTGATGATGGGAGTCACAAGGAGGGATGTTTTGTTGATTAACTAGTTGTGTTATGATTGTTAAAGAACTAAAGGGAGTCACAAGGGATCCCACCTACTAGTTATTATTTATTTAAAACCCTTATTATGATTTTATTACTTTTCCCCCTTAACTAAAAAGTTGGTTGTGTTTTAGTTAACTTAACTAAAGAAGTAGTTCAACTACTTCAACCAATTCTAATTTTCTTAAAGGAAAAAGGAAAAGGAGGAGTAAGAGAAGAATAGAAGGAGAAGCATACTAAGGTTTGTTCTTTGAGTTTTGTTGAGATAATTCAATTTTCATTCATTCCTTAATTCATTAGAAGCCTAATTCTTTTTTATGATAGCAGTCTCCTATTGTAGACAGCAAGATTCAGGGTTGAATTACATCATTCAAACACTTGTTTTTCAGAGGTGTTGATCTATCTTTGATAGTCTGTGTAGAATTGTCTATTTGTGAATTAAATTTCATGACTGACAAAGGCTATTGTGCAGAATCGAGTGGGAAGCAATTTATGGCAAGTTGATATAGATTTTAAAGTTCAATGTTTTACTTTATGTCAGAAGTCCTTTTGTATGTTTCATCAGGGACATCTAAGTTTGACTTTGGTCCAAAACTTCCTTAGGAAATTTTGTAAAGAGAACGATTCTTTTGATGAATTGGAATGAAATAAATGATTGCTTTATGTCTCATTTGTCTTGATTATTGACTTGGTGTCTTTACTTCTGTCTTTATATTTATTTCAGCATCTGTTATGTTCAAAAAATTACATAAATAATGAATTTTTCAGCAAGCTTTTATTTATATAAAAAACCAACCTAAGCACTTGTAATCAATACTTGTGAATCAGGATACCAATTTTGATGGCTATAAACATAGGGTGATATTCATGTCTATTTTTCTTTAGCCAAGCAGGATCTGAAAATGCTTGAGTAAAATCATTTCATATATTTTCCTCAACACGAAGGAGTGTACATTCTTCTGGGGTGTAAAGTCTTCATGGGGTATAAACAAAGCTAAAAATAAAGACCTCTGAATCGAGAAGATAATCAGGCTCCACAACCAACACCCTAGTACATCCCAACGAATGTGAATAAATGATTTGACATTGAACACTCGTGGAATCATTCGATCAGAGGCCAATGAGGTAAGCCTATTGACGAAGGCGAGGAAAACTACCATTAAGGCATGTAGGATCCAAGGTACTAATTGCTTTCTAAGTCTAATTCTTGGATGACATGCTGAAGTCAATAGAAAAAGACTCATCGAAGGAAGGCCTTGATGTATCATTCATCATCGACATGAAACTGACACAATATAATGATGTATGATGATAGAGAAAATGAGGAGAAACTAAGACGGGTATGAATACTGCAGAATGATTGTAAGGTTGATACTTCCCTTGAACATTGTGTGTCATGAAAATTGACTTGGTAGCATTGACTCAACGAGGAAAGGATCCAAACATAATTTGATGATCGCCGACCAAAACATAGTGTGACCACAAGGACTTTTCGACTAGAAAAAAAAAGTATGATGACACTCTTTGAATGGGTCGAAGGAGTATAATGACTCATAAACCAATGGATTACCCAATTGTATGACATAATGTAGATAGGTGTCATGTTCAAGGGTGACAAAAAAGAGATGCCATAAAGGTTTTCAATACTTGACCCACTTCTCAATTGTTTTTCCCCATCCAGATAGATGAGTACCTCTTTCTTTTTTAACAAGCTCGAGGAGGATAAAAGGTGCTCGATATAATCTCATCCTTCGGAGTATTTTTAATGAACCCTAGGAAGGAGTGGTTTGGTCCTAGATAGGCCTTTCGATGTATGTTTTATGATCCCAAAGACAGTAAAATCAATGGTTTTTCATGTTTAGAGAGTTTGAAAAACACTTACAGGAAACTCGCAGATGGACTTTTTCGTAAGTTTAGTCTCCCAAGCTCGAAAAAGTATAAAATAATACTTAGGAGAACTCTCCTAACCAGATGGTCAGGGTGTTCCTTTTTCGTAAAGTAGTCTAATGAGACCGAAAAAGAGATGAACTATCACTCAACAGACATGCTCTCTAATTCACTTTAACGAGCATGAAAGACAACAAGATCGCTCAGCAATATTTTCATGTTTAGAGAGTCTGAAAAGAGCTTAAAGGAAACTGCAAGAGATTCCTTTTTCATATAACCTTTACAAGTCTGAAAAAGTGATAAAAGTATACTTAGTTACATTGTCATGTATTTATGAGCACGAGAAAGAAAAAAGACTAAGCTCAGAATTGGTTTCATTTTTACACAAGCTTGAAACTAAACTAAACTATGCTATTAATTTCCAAAGGTTTTGAGGGATACCCATGGGTTGTTGGTACTCTACCCCCATCTTGAGAAGATAGCGGCTTAAATCCATAATGATAATCAAAGGCTGGAGACATGCCCCCCAAAGCTTCGTTTCATTCATCGACTTTGAGGTTGTCACCCATTTTTGTACCATATGGAGAAAAAGGATAAGGGAAGATGAAATGAAGGTTCTGATACGAGTTCTAATGAAAGACTCAACTCAACATCTATGAGATCTAGCAAAATACTCGACTCAACACCTACGATATCTAGCAAAAGACTTGACTCAATGGGAGAGGTGATTGTTTCATTTTTTAACGAGCTTGACATAGGAAAAGAACTATTCTCATAGCTTTAGGTTTAATCCCCAGATTTTTGTTTCACTTTTAACGAGCTTGCTACAGAGAGGAAAAATATGCTTATAGATTTTTTTTCATTTTTTAAGGATCTTGCCACAGATAATAAAAACTATGCTCATAGATTCTCCTTGATCATGGCTTCCAAGAGGACAATGCTCTGGAAGGAATAAATTTCAAGGGAAAAATGTCAGCCATGGCTTCTAGAAGATCTTCACTAGAAGGGAGAAAAGCACTCTGGAAGAAATACATGTCGACGACCTCGATAAGGGTACGGAGATATATATCTAATAGCCTTATCAAAGAGATGACCATGTCAAATATTGGATCTAAGTTAGGAGAAGGGAGAGATTCCCTCTCATTTGTAGTTGAACTCATGGGACAGGTCATTATATAATTGACCTGTGGCGGGGCAGGAATTGCTAGCATGTATGGACCGTTCAGGGAAGGTGGATGGTTGACCATCAGATGAGGGTCAATGAATGAAATTTGGTCGATCGTTACTATGTTTCCATTGTGAGGGAAAAATATCACTCGAAATAGAGTGGACATAAAATCTCTCATAAAATAGACATAGTCTCACCCGAGGAGCAGGTTAAAATCCAAGGGGTCGTGAAATACCATCACATCGACGTACATTGTTTTTCCTCCCAAAGTAACTAGAAACTGAAGAAGGATCCCTAATGGTTGATTAACTATTATGTCAAAGGTCAACATATTCTGAGTCATGGGCACAAGCTACAAGGAACCAAAATCTTGCAAAGCATTCACAGATAAGATGCTAACAGAAGCACCTTCTTCTATTATAGTGTTAGGAATATTCCTATCACAAACCTGCACAGTGATTTTGAAAGGCACATAAGAAGGAAGATGTGGTTCTTTCAAATGATTCCAATTAATAGAAATCATATGAGTGCTTGAAGGGGGTTCCATCGGGATGGGTGGAGTTCCCCCTTGTCTGAGTGAATCAATATTAACGAGGTAGACCTGAGCGACATCTTCACTCTTTGAATGAGGAGTGGGATCAACCGATGATGGAACTGTATCGACCACTTGGAGAGTGCTCTTTGGATGAAGAGTGGGGCTGACCAATGATGGAATTGGATCAACTACTTGAGTTATTGGTCAACTGAGGATGGAACCAGATTGACCACTTGATCAACCGGAATGACCGAGGATGGAATTGGATTGACCATTCCATCAACTAACAATGGGTTGGAAGAGATACTACAATAACCAGTTGGAAGTTAAATCTTTTCCAAAAGATAATAAGCCTTGTCCATACGATGGAAAAGGTGAGAGTGATGATCTCCTTTGCATAACATACAAGGAAATTTGGCGGTTCTATTCTTCTTACCAACCTTACTGTCACTAGTTGAAGGGGTGTCGCCAGAATGTCCAATAGGGGCTGATGACATGGAAGACCATATTTCTAAGACCTTGGGGAGACCAGGGAAATCCCTCAGAAATTGGTCACCCTTACAAATTCTACAAGGGAATTTGGGTTTAGGATTCTTTTTTTTATGCTTATCGATTTTATAAACACTCCTAGTATGATTAACAGTAATTGGTTGCTCAAATCCAACATGACTTGATGCGGTTTGAGGCTTGGTATCTTTATGATTCTTCTTCTTCTTCTTCTTTTGCTTCTTCTTCTTCTTCTTATCAACCTGGCTACTTGCTTTAGATATTTCACTAGGTGAACAAGGAGAAAGGAAAGGAGACTTGACGGTTGAAGAAGGTGAAAGGTCGACATGAGGTTGATTTGTGGGTGGTGTGCTTACATCCAAAGCATTAGGTGCATTCAAATCACTGGGAAAAGTCGAGATAATTGAAGTGGGGAACAACCATATCAGTAACCCGATGGTGAGTCCTCGAAGACTTAGTGTGGCAATGCATGGAGGACCAATGCTTCCAAAAGAAGGAAAGGAGAAATATTCCCAAGGAAAAGGGGTTCCTGGGTTGGTACTCCCAATAATTGATACCATTGACACTTACTTGACCTAAGGTTCACTACGGAAAACAAACAACACATGCTACAAATATAAGAAGCAAAAAATGAAACAAACCTTCCCACAATGAAACCACTAGTTGGTGATGCAATCCAACATTGCAAGATCAATATAGGAAGGGGTTGGGATAAAGTAGGTGGATCAGTTACATTGGCAAACTGTGTAACGTACTTACACCTTCATGCAAGTTCCCACATGGTTTTACCTGCGGGTTTACCCTCCAAGGAGCCCGAGGGAGTTTGACCAATGTCTGACCTAGGTACAGTGAAGACTCCCCTTCACTGTCACCTTGTGTGTTAACCCTACAAATATAGGCCACTAAGGTTACCAACTTGCAATCAGCCTCCGGGTGGGTACATTCAAAATTCGTGAAGGAACGTATGGGCAGGATAACGAGTCCAGAAATATTCAAGAGAACTGAAGACAAGTGGACTAGAATACTACTGAGAACCCCGAACAGATTTGAGATTCACTGAGCTCTGAGACCAAATGAAACCAGTCATTTTTTGGGAAGAACACTAAATATACAATATTTCCACTACGTGGGTTAATCTGTTGGATCATGTTGTCATTGATGACAATGGTTTGATTGATTGATGTCAAAGGTTTGATTTCAAGTGATTGAGTGATTGATTGATGTCAAGTGATTGAGTGATTGATTGATGTCAAGTGACTGATTGATTGACAGGCTTGATTGATGATTGAAACAATGTATATGTGTTGTCCTTGATGAGAATGATAGATGTCAAGTGGAAACCAATGGATGAAGATGGATCAAGATGCATAGATGAAGATGGATCAACGAGTTGTCATTGATACATGATGAAGATGGATTCTTTGATATATGATGCATAGCTTGTTTGATGACTCGTTATTTTCTTGTCATGGTTGATAAGAAGTATAAATGTATGAACTCCAAAGCGGTCCCCTTATGGTGAAAGCCCTCATGGGAAGATGCTTTGCAGTTGAGTTGTGGTTGAGAGAACCAATGCTTGTATGTGGAATAATGAGATGAAGATCAGTGACTTTGTTGGTTAAACTATCCTAAATGGATAGTGCTTGTCATGCCAATTCCGGTGGTATGTGTAATGTCACATAACTCCTCGTGGTTTGAGATTTATGGCCCTACGAAGTTGGAGGACCCCCATATGTTGGCTTGAAGCCCCAAATGGTCAAAGAAGTCAAAGTGTTTGAAAAGAAGAAATCATTATTTAAATGATAAAGTAAAGTGACA